>JAWNNM010002550.1:0-38616 GCA_035044965.1 Lordiphosa andalusiaca
CAACGTAATCTACTGCCTTTCCCAATATTGGATGATCTGTGTAGATCTCTTCCACTTTGATATTTGGCATATATGAGATTACCAATGCTTTCTCTTTTGGATGACATCCAAGAAATGGAGAATGTTGCATTGCATAAGTGCTCATATAAATTTTTTCCAACTCATATATTGTCGTTGGTTGTTCGGCAACTATATGTTGGAATTTTGAAAGAAAGTTGGGATCATCGACCTGTAATTTTTGTATAAGGCCTTTAATGCGTGGATGCATTTTGAATTTATCTCGATTTTTAAAGATGTGTAAAGATATATATATATATATTCTTTAGCCCCGATAGAGAAACTATGATGTATTTGAAGTACTTTTAATTTTTAATTTTCTGTGCTATTTATACCCTATCCAGGTTATTTGCTCTGCTCATGTATCTTTTCTTGATAATTTTGTTATGCTTAACATAGAGTGTAAGCAGAAATTGCAAAACCAATACTATCGTGATAATTAATAATAGGATCCACAATGCGTTTATGTCATCCGTATGATCAATTGCACAAAGGAGCTCCAGATGGCAGCGTACAGGACGGAGGTGCACACGAGAGCGGTGCAGAAATGGCAAGAGCGGTGGCAAGGATCGACTAAAGGACGATGGACATACAGCCTTATCCCTAATATAGAGCTCTGGCTAGACAGAAGACATGGACAGGTGACATACTACCTGACGCAACTGCTTACGGGACACGGATGTTTGAAATCCTACCTTTGTAGGTTCAAACACGAAGACGACCCTTACTGCCCAGACTGTACAGGGCAGTCGGTCTCCCAAGACGCAGAACATGTTATATTTAATTGTCCGTCCTTCATAAATGAAAGAACCGAACTAAGCAGGGTGGTTGGGAGGACACCAGCCGTTGGCAACCTGGTGAATATAATGCTTGAATCGGAACAAAATTGGTCTGCAGTCTGCAATATGGCCACAAAAATTTTCCAAAAACTGCGCTGCGCAGAAAGACTGCGTAATTCTAATACATAGGAGAGAATCCTAGGTGAGCCTTGGGCATTTCCCCCCGGCGAAGTAATACCGAATGGTGGTTCCGCCGGGACTCGGGATGGGGTGGATTGTTTAGTGGGTGCGGTAACTCAAGTCCCACACTTTGGTCGCTACATCCTAGCGCCAAAACGGCTTTAAAGCTTTAAACCACCACTACAAAAAAAAAAAAAAAAAAAAAAATCCGTATGATCAATTATCTTTACGTTGTTTACAACGTTTGCAGTATTGTCCTTTGCTTCACTGGAATCACTAAACCACCCCATTATGTAGTTCTAATTGTCTTTGTATATATTCAATGAAAAGAAAAATTTTTTTTTGATCTAACGTTCATGAAAGAATAATGCATTTTATCTTCAAAATCTTAGTTTAGTTTTCATTTAATCTTTTTTCTTTTTATATGGGATTTATAAAGAAAGAAGAAATATATTCCTCGCTTTGAAAATCGAAAATAAAGATTGGAGTGATTTTTTCATTGCAGTGAACTTGTTGCAATATTTATCAATTACACAAAGATTCTAAACGCAGCTAAGTATAAATACTCAGCGCCAGAGACGTGGAAAAGTTAGTTGTTTAGTTTATGTGGTTTTTTCTGTTGTCAGGTAGGCCCATATAGAGCGTAACCTCAGATTTCAGGAGTGATCATAATTGCTTGCGCACCGAGATCTTGAGGGGCTGGTCTCAGAGCTACAGTGGCGAGCAATTACATGAGTTGTGTGCGGCGACAGCGCGTATAGACCTAAAGCACCTTAAAGCCAGCAGTGATGAAAGTGAAATAAGATAATAAGACTTTTAGTCGGTGTGACGGTAGCCGTGATAGTTGATCCATTAAAGGAGGTATGACAAGTGTGAGTGCGGTTTGCTTTTTCAGCGTAGTGGCAAGTTTGCTTTCCGTTTGAGGAGGTATGAGAGAGGTAGATGCGGTTTGCTTTTGCATCCGATTTATTGTCCGTTGAGGAGGTATGGCAAGAGCGAGTGCAATTTGTTTGGTGGCGTGATGACCAACTTGTTGGCCGTTAAAGAGCTATGACAGGAGTAAATGACAAGGGTAGGCGCGGTTTGCTTAATGCGTCGGGGTGGCCAGTTTTGGTTAGAGCTTTTTAGGGCGCTATGACTGAGCTGGTTGGTTGGTTGGCTCACAATTCAAATTACATTTCATATATATAAAAAAAATTCTCCAACCACATATGTTAGTAATGAAAGCCTAACAGGTTTTAGTGTTTTGCGACTTGCACTGACGTGCTTCAATTCGCATGTAGATATTAAATCTATGGCAAGTTAAGGCTTACGCATGTTTGCGGCCCCCTTGCGTGGCTTCGCTCGGTTGCGAAGTTTTAATTCAGCTTTTAATTCGTTGATGCGCTTTATGTAGCGCTCTCGGTCCTCTGGTGTCGTCGCTACCGCCAGCAAATCTTGTTGCAGGCGCTTCTGTTGCAGTAGTTTTCTCACTTGTCCTCCACGTTTTGTGTTCTTTTTCTCTGCTGGTTTTCTTTCCTGCCGTGCCCGGTACTCAGCTATTGTGAGTGGGCGTGGTCCATCGTTTGGAAACACCTCCAGGTACTCCTGAATGGAAGGTGCTTCCCTTTGCTCAATGAGAGCAGAATCAACGTTGTCGTCACTCATAAGGCTTAACTTGACGCGTTAAGCGGTGCCGGCGCTGGTCATCGCACAGGCTACGCATGTGTTGTGTCACTTTTAATTTGCCTTTTTGTTTGGTAGAATTTTCTTTATGTATTTTAAAGTGTTAATCAGAATACACACACATTTCAATATTTTTAATTGTCGCACATTTTTGCGTATTGTTTGTACAGTGAATCAATAAAGTATTGGCACACAATTTATTGATTCACTGTATATTGTTGCACTTTTAGTGTGTTTTTTAGTTGTCGCACATTTTTGCGTATTGTTTATTAATTGTTGCACTTTTAATGTGTTTTTTAGTTGTCGCACATTTTTGCGTATTGTTTATATATTGTTGCACTTTTAATGTGTTTTTTGAATAATGTTTTTATAATTCCATTACAGCTTCGTGAAACTTATCACGGTCGCCATGTAATAAGAGAAAACTTGGTTGATTTCATATGGAGCGTCTGCTCCTTTGTGTGTCTTTATTCAGAATAATCTTTATATCTTCATGTTGGGCTTTGCTAACCCGAAACATGCAATACTTATATCTATGTCTTATATTTATGTGTTAGTTTACTGGTGTATACATATGTATGCAGAGGGCATACATATGCTGTATATATCTTGACCACTTGAGCTGCAAAGTGCATGCTCAGCATTCCCACGCGTCGCGATCGGCTTATGTATAAGCGATAGATCGTATTTCTTGTGCGCTGGAATGTGTATGTGTGTAAGTGTGGTCTTTTGGGTATTTGTATATTTATTATCATTATGACAGAGTGTCACATTGTATGTAATTATTGTTATACCCTTTGATTTGAATTGCTGGCAGGGTAGGTATACTACAATATGAAACTTATACGTCCTAATACTGGAACTCGAGTTTATAGGGCAACGAAAAATCTTATAAATATAAAAAGCTATTCAGATTTCAAAGAATTGATTATTAAATTACACGAAGAAAAAATTCATCAAGGAATTCAAAAAGTTATAATTGATTTCAGGCAGAAATATTTTTATCCAGATTATATAAAGTTAACACAAAATATTGTGAATGAATGTGGAACCTGTAATTTAAGTAAGCACGAAAATAGACGAATTTACCATACGAGACAACTCCAAGTCCAATTAATATAAGAGATAAATACGTTATTGACTATTTCTTTACAAATAATAGAACATTTCTAACATGTATTGATATGAAATCGAAATTCTTATCGGCTATTGAAACCACGACAGCTGACTGGATTGAAACGAAAAAGGCTCTGTTGAAAGTGTTTAATTATATAGGTAAACCGAAAGTTTTGAAAATGGATCAAGATCCAGGAATGACAAGTAGAGCCCTATGTCTATGGTTAGAAAGCGAAAACATACATGTTGAAATTACAAGCAGTAAAAATGGAATAGCTATCTGCTAGAACGTTGTCATAGAACAATTAATGAGAAAATGCGAATAATAAAAACAGAAAATAAACTCGAAATTATTGCTATGGATATGGAAGAAATACTTTACAATTATAACCACAAAACAATTCACATCACCACAGGTAAAACCCCAGCTTTAATATTTCTGTTTAATGAGGAATCAGGGAAAACACCCAAAAGAGTAAAGAAGATAAAATTAAACAATGAAACAAAGAAAGAAAAGAACATCAGATTGATGCAGCTTTGCCTAAAGTAGATATGAAATTGAAAAGAAAACTAAAGATTCATAATCCATTTAGAAAGACTGGGCAGTTGACTAAACTTGACGACACTCGTTACAAAGAATTTAGTAATCATAGAAATATAAGGAGACATAAGTCTAAATTTAAAGGGAAGAAATTAGTTCGGAAATCCAGATATTTAAGTGATCATCCTATAGAAAATAATGATGGTAATAGTAATGCCTAGCAGCAAACAATAGAAGATGAATTTTAGAATCAAAATATAAAAAAAAACAAAAATTGAAATTGAATTTGAAAAATACTTGTTTTATATATATATTGATGTAAAACTATATGTAATGAAATTTGTTATTATATTGTATACAAAAAATTGTTATTAAGAGATAAATATGAAACATGTAAAATAGACAAAGATCATTGTAAAAACATCAAGCTCACAATAGAGCTTAAAAAATTGTATAAAAGCCGTAATAACAAACGTCGGACCATTATAGTTAACGAGGACGTTAACATTCTGATGAAGGGAGGAGTTATGTATTCAAAGTTCCACTGTACTCCTCAGCGCAGCCACAGCAGCCTGCAGAAAACGAAAACAAATATTAAGAGCAAAACAAACCAAACGCAACTAAACGGTTTGTTCGCACACGACACCAAACCTTTATTAATAAGTTCAGTTAATTTTGCACACGGCCCCAAGAATTGATTTTGCGTTTTGCTTAAAACTGAGCTTTTGCTAGAGATAAGACAAGACATTGTAAGTTAGTTCATAATCGACACTCATCGGAGAAAATACATAATTAAATTTGAACCCAAAAAACATAATTCCCCCAGTTGTTGGTCAGGACTACAAAAAAGTGTTGCCTACATTTGGGATGATAATTTTGTTACATTCATCTTCAAAAATTCAAAAACAAAAGCTCTACCACAATCCCTACACTCCGTATGGTTATGTCACATATTGCAGATTTCTACAGTCACCTGCCTGAAATTTCAACGATTCGTGATGCATCCTGAATCATCAGTTGAGTTGCATGCCTTCTGTGACGCAAGCCTAGCCGCATACGGCGCCTGCATATACGTTCGATCAAAAACGCAAAACAAGGTGACATTACATTTGCTCTGCTCCAAGTCCAGAGTCGCACCCGTTAAATCGTTAACAATCCCGAAGTTGGAACTCTCAGCAGCGCTCTTATTAGCTGAGCTTGTTGCTAACATTGCAGAAATATCTCCTTCTTCATGCCCAATATATTGTTGGTCAGATTCAACCATAGTATTGTCCTGGATTCGTCAAACGCCATCAGAATTTAACATTTTTGTATCCAACAGGATCTCGCAAATCCAGGAGCGAACCAAAGGAATGGCATGGCACCATATACCCTCTTCTTTGAACCCCGCCGACATACTCTCTCGAGGATACACATCGCTGGAACTACTGAAGTTTAAGCTGTGGCGCGAAGGACTTCCATTTATATGTTCTGTTGCATCCGAATGGCCAAATAGCCCTACTGATCTGGTGGAACTACCTGAGCGCAGGCATCATGCATTGGTTGTGGCACAGCAGTTGGACATTTCGTTCGGCTGCAAGTTCCAAAATTCATTTGGCAAACTCTAAAGGGTCTTTAGCTACGTGTATCGCTTTATGCAGCTGCCTTGGCAGAGTGGAGCGCACCATATCTGGAGAAGACGGCGTCGCTCATGTTGCAGTCATCCGTACCGCTGGTGGTATAGTTAAGCGGGCTGTTGCCAAGATTGCTGTTCTGCCCCTTGAGACCAATACGCTTGGAAGTGTGCCTCTTCCAGCGGGGGGAGCATGTCGGGAGCAGAATCAGCCTGCCTAAATTATTATTTCTGGTTCTGGTTCGAACCTTGGTTCACTTGCACATAAAATAATAGTTTGGCTTTTGATTTATTAATACGTTGAAAATTAAACAAATATGCTTTCTATCCATATGTTTTATCATAATGATCATAATTTAGTCATCTAGCTCTTAAATCAGAAAAAAACAAACTTAAGTATTGAAAATGCTCCTTCAACTGATACCTGAGTGGCTGATACAGCTAGTATAGTAAAAGCAATATTGTTTAAGTCTTCGTTATTATGACCTTTCCAAAATTTTTAAATATATGTCGATGGTTGTAATCTTGGATAATTTTCAATGGAATCAATAACATTATTCACAGATTTTATATTTGATATTTGTTTATTGCTTTCATAAACTTCTCGTTTTCGCAATCAGACGTTGAGTTATTTATTGTCGAATTAGGAAAACTCTTATTAAGCATACTAAATTGGCGAACCGAACCTCATTTTTCGGAAAAGTGGTCCGGTTCGGGTTCAGGTTCGAGGAGTCAAAAATGTAAGGCGCCTGGTTCATGGTCCGGTTCGCGAACCCCAAAAAAGCCGAACCGAACCGGTTCTCAGGGGTTCGGTTCTGGACCGGTTTGCAGGGTTGGTTTTAAACTCATTTTCAAAAACAACGTTTACATTTGTAAAATCTATTTATATACATGCAGCTTTTAACTATGCAAATATGTTCGGCTGCCGAAACTCTGCTTGCAGGCTTAGCTATGCTTATCTCGGCTTTCAAGATCAGTCGTCGTTATCTATCGCTCGCATGTAAACGTCACTGCACGCATTGCTTCCGCAGGCACATTAATAACTAATCGATTGCAACACATAAACAAACATTGTTAACAATCAAAGCAAAAGTCATTGTTCAACTAATCGAGCATTAGCTGCAGCCAAAACACATCTAATAAACAAACATAACATCAGGGTGCCAAAACTAAACGCTAACTGTGTTATACTTTCATGTACGCATACTTCATGATCATGATTCATGATTTGTTTAAACAATTTCGCATAAAAGGTAGCATAAAATAATGCCTCCTCTAAACAGGGTATACAAAGAACTTACTGACAATGACTTAATAGTCGTCCGTCGGCATAAATGTTTAATTGAGTAGTGCGTTTTACAACTTGCTTACTTTTATTAAATTTATTAATGTTTGCGTAATTAAATTTATTTAGGAGAAATGATCTGTACGTTAATGAATATTTCATAACATTATCCAATTGATCCCAGTTTGGCCCATTTAACATATTTATTATATCATTCAGTCTTAGTAATTTATTCCCTAGATACAGCACCCTAAACTCTCTGAGGACTGTACATTGTCAGAAGAAATGGCTAAATGTCTCCTTTTCGTTTAAATTGCACATTGTGCAAAGTCCCGATTGGGTCAGAGAAAATCCATCGCTCATCAGTTGCAAGAGACCAAATCGTGCTTTAAAAATCCACGTAATGTTTGTAAGCTTCATATCGTCTGATATATAACCGATTCCGTTAGAATAATCCACGATTTTCTTATATGGTCTTAAGTGTATTTACAGGATAAATATTTAATTTTTGGAAAATAATCAAAAATAATCAATAAAAATAATCGGATTATTTTTAGATTATTTTTTATTATTTTTGGATACTTTTTGGTAATTGCCAATAATCCCGATTATTTTTGATTATTTCTAGTCGTAGTCAATTAGTAATTGAGATAATCTAAAAATAATCGTAGTTCAATGATTATTTTTCATTTTAAATAAAAGTAATCAAATATAATATCTAATGACTATGATTAATAATCATTATTTAACAGCTATGCCCATAAGTAAACATCTAGAAGGCCTAGCACCTTGTCGAAACACTATACTATAGGTTGAACAGTTATCTATCATATGCCATTTAAATTATTCGATTATCTTATTTAGTTCAAAAGTTATGATTTTTGCAACGAATAAACTCAAAAGGCCCCACTGTGCGACGCTTTGAATTAGCTAATAAAATGTTAGCTGGTGACGTTATTCTAATAAACCGGATCAGCCGCGAACTATGCAATATCTCATACGCTGTTGGTGGAATTTTTTGGGATCCAATATACGCTCACAGGCCAATTAGAATGCAGGGCTTACGAGCACAGCAACAACAAGTTACTAGAAACGCTAGCGATTCCTCTCTTGGATTTCACCTTTCTCTGAAGCCACCGCAATTTTTTCTGCCTTCGGGAGCGTCTGAACACAAATACAACTGGACTCTGTTTTTTTTAAAATAATTTTTGTATTTTTATTTGGCGGTCGCGGTTTTATTTAATGCTTGTATTGCTTACGAGAGTCTGCAACTATTTATTTTGGTTTAATAAGTTTGATAAAAACAAATGGGCTTTATGCATTTGCTTGTTCTTGTGCAGTTAAATTTTTTGTGCGGAGCTTAGCAAAATGCGACTGTCTCTCTCAAGTGTTCAACGAGCATAAAATACAATGACGATAGCTATTTTGAAAATGTTGCAAAGTGTCAATAAGGTGCTTGTATTGGCAGCATAATTGCAATCTTACATCCATTAAATAGCAGATCTTGGGCTTGTTTATATTTTGAAATAAAACTTGCAGGGATTCAAGGACTTCCATGACTTTCTTTTATTTTTATAGGCTACTTACACTAGTAGTGCGTTATGCATTTTGCGTTAAGCGGCAACAAGCAGCTTTTTCCCCATACAAAAAGTATAGTGCCCTAGTGGTGACAAAAAGTTGAGTTTCGCTTGTATGCATGTGCGTTTATTCGTTACACTCGATAAGTGTTGTTCATTTCTGCCTATCGCGCAAATATCGTCACTAGCACAACAAAAACAGCTGTGCCGCAAATTTTAAAATAAATCGTTTGTCAAATTCATCAGACAAAAAAACATGATTATGAGTCAAAATAAAGGTGAGAAAGTGCTTGGTGGTCTATATGTACATAAATATGGGTATAAGACAAATTCTAAACCGGTGCATGTCTTAACAACAGATTTGCTGCTCCAATTGGCTGGGGCCAAAGTCGCCGCTGCTCCTGTCGAGATAACGGCTGCCGATGATGATGATGTGGAACCTTTCGCTTCCGATGATGAAATTGAAGAAGCCCACCCTTATTGTCAAGTCCTCAGTAGTGCGATGTCAATCCCTCGGATAATGAAAACGACATGATAGATATTGAGAAGTATAATTTTAGGATCAAATTGAACGGTCTGCTGTGCGGCGCCTCCAAGTTGGTTCCCGTGTTCTTTGGCATCTACAAGCTGCATACAATGTGCGTCAACAAGGATTATGATTTGTTAATTTTTGTTCCTTCAGGAGAAAATTAAACATTTAGTACAGTCCGTTGATATTGCTGTCCCCAACAAAATATAAAATGGCAGATGTCAAGCTAAAATATATATATTTGGAAATGAAGCATGGAAAAATTAGCGTCCAAATTCTTCTAGATCGTCGTGGTTAATTTTGCAGAAAATTAAAGGTTTCTGCAGGAATGACTAAAAAGTTTTTCCATTGCATCATCATGCCGTAATTTTCTTCCATCGATATAATAATTACGAATAATACGCTTGTATTTAATTTCCTTTAACAATTTCCTTGCTGCTGCCAAAACCAATACAGATGCTGTTTTCTTAACTCTTAACGCATAATGCAACCTTGAGCTAATGTAAACACCTATTCCGCGTTCTTGTGTCGATAATGATTTCAATAGCAAACTCAGTGTAGTGTAAATGTTGCATTAGAGTTTTATCTTAATTGATTGAAGTTTGTAAAGCAGAGCTCCCAAAAAATGTTCCTATCTTTTAGTCAGTCAGAAAACACAGCAGTCTATGCTCAACCAGTGAGAGTTTTTTCGATTTTTTTGTTCAACTGTCTGCATGAGGCACTTTTCTGTTCAGAATCTGACGAAAGTGTCTTTTGTCTTCAAAGGCTAATTTCCAGAATTTTTTTGTCGAACTTCATACAAAAAAAAACCGCTTTGAACAGCTGTGCAGCAATTTATTTAGTCTCATTTAATTTCTTGATTTACAGAAGAGAACATAAATATGCGTAGCGTTTGTAGTGAGTATATATATGCAATTCCAAAAGTCCAATATTAATTACAATGTATGCATATATGACATACAAACGTTTGGCTGTATTAACTTTGTTGCCAGCCAAACATATAAAGACAAATGGTCACGCGTAACGTGATCCCCTTTTGCATGCAGCGCACTCAAAAGTGCTAAGCAAACATAATCCTATTTACATGAAGCCACTCACAGTGGCCAAGACCAAAACATATATACACTCACACTCTCACATTCTCACATATAAAAGATAAGCATAAAACCAAGGAATAAGATAAGCAACAGCAGAGAACATTCAAAGCATTAAAAGCGTGCGGACGTTAGGCTTATGCCGGCGCACAGTGGCCGGATTGGCGAATTTGGCGTTGCAAAAATCAATTTTTGATGGTCGATTTTTTTGAGGAGATTATTTAATAAAGGGAACCCCAGATAGGCCAAAAAACTTTGGTTTATAGAATTTGGTCAATTGGTTTGGTTTTTAGAGTTGTTCAAAGTTGAACAATTTTTTCAAAGTGCAGAACTTTTTATTTTTTTGGTTTCAACTGTCAATTTTGTGAACCTGTAAAATCCAAACGGTAAAACCAATTAGAAATTGGTTTATTTTTTTGAATAGATGCATAAATTCTTTATGTAAATACATTAAACAACTTTATTATATCTAAGTTGAAAGATCAACATTCAAGTCTTGGGTGAACACTATTTTTGGTCTAGTTTTAGAGATTTGATGGACTCGGAAACATCAATTTCACCCGATTTTAGTCGGAGCATACGTATTATGTATTAGTCTATTTATTAACGTATTGTAAAAGAATCAGCTGCCACAACCTGCCACCTTAGACGTTACATTGATATTTGCGATTTAATTTACAGGTAAATAATATTTTGGAAGAATAAAAACAAACGAAGAAGAAGAAGAACGTTGCAGGCACGTCGACTGCCCGAAGCAGGGCTATAGAAACACGAATGATGGAAATACATCGCGGAGATTCTTCAACAACGATGAAACAACTGCTCAGATAACAGGAATTCATCTGGATGTCATCAAACGGTTTAAGATCAATGTCTTAAGCTGTGGCGAAAATGTTGATGCAAGAAAATATGGAAAATATGCCAAGGAGACAAGAGATATTTTACGTGCAAAGTACCCAGAGAAAAAACTTTCTCCTACTGTTCATAAGAAATTGGATAATTGTGAGCAGCTTATACAACAAAAACTTTTATCGATGGGAGAGTTGTCAGAGCAAGCCCAAGCCTCCAAAAACAAGGACTACTAAAGGTATAGTTTTGCGAGCACGTGCTAAATATCTGGACATCAAGAAAATACAGACCTTTTCAACATGTTGTCGGCCTCCTCTGATCCTCGTATCTCAACTCTCAGACACATCAGGACACTCGCGGAATTTACCAACGAATATTCCAAAGAAATATGAAGACTATTAAGCACTTATGATATGAATACCTATTCTGACAACAGAAAATTGACCATTTCCTAGTTAGAACTAATTTTGTATGGAAAAATAATTTTTTAGTAAGTACAAACAAAATTGAAATAAAATAATTTTAATTTTTAATATTATTAAATCTTAATTTTTAATAAATAAATTTAAAAAAATGAAAATACCTAGACTATTTCATACAATTTGTTCAGAGTATTATATTATCAACTTTGGCAGTCGATCCCGAGTCCCCCTGTTAACCTACAAAGATATACGCTCGTTTTAAAGCTACAAAAATTCTCTATCAGCGTCTCCTTGAAATTTTTTGAATATCTCTTTCCGTTCAAAAGTTACGATTTTTGCAACCCCAAATTCGCGATTCCGGCCACTGTGCGGCGTCCCGCTGTCCATTCTACATTCAAATAAAGTTTAAACATCAAAAGTGTAAACTGCATTGTTTTTACTGGAGTGGAGTCGAAAATTAAGATCATCTTATTCGGAAACGATTTTCTTTTTATTACACGTTGCCACATCGATTTATTGAGTGATTGCAAGTACAGCCGACATGGTGAAACTAAATTAAAAATAAATAACTTGCAGCACATTTTTTCGAACAACATCGAACAAATTGGAAGCAAAATCGAGTATCAGCAAAAAAGAACAAGATGTAATGAATGAACTAGCAAGCGGCCGGGTCAGTATGACCATACCATTCGTCAGCTGTTTCAGGCAGAGCTCCCAAAAAGTGTCCCAATTTTACAGGCAGTCAGAAAAAAACCTGTTAGCATAGTACACCATGAGAAATGGAACCGAAATGCTATCTCACCTCTGTTTTTCACAAAGCAGTCAATGCTCTCAACCAGTGAGAGTTTTTTCTGTATTTTTTTGTTCAACTGTCTCCATAAGACACTTTTCTGACGAAAGTATCCCCAAAATACCGTCATAACCTAGACCTAGAAAACAGTCAGACCCACAATTTTTAAGTTAGTGTTAGTTTTCAGGTTTCGTGGTTTAGTATGTATCAAGCTAGGCCCAATATCTATCTATTCCGAAAAGTACAATCAGATCGGACAAAAAACACCAGAGTTATAAGGAACAATAAAGCTTGACGTTTGTTAGGTCTAAAGCCGCTGAAATTACTAAATAATGTTGCCTACTTCCAGGATGCGCCTTAAATAGCAGCTACAAAAACAAAAATTCAAAAATAAATAAATGAAAACAAATGAACTGGGTATTTTGTAGTCGGGGCACTCGACTGCAGCGCCCTTACTTGTTTCTTTTTGAAATAGATGAATTTTCGCGAAATTCTAAGCCCCATACATAATGCCTTGAAAATGACTCCATAAAAGAAGCCGTTAAGGCTTCCGTAAAGCGCAAAGTAGATGTTGCGACGAAACTTGAAAAATCTGTTTTGGGAGTCAATTTGCAATTATTAATTCCACATTATGATTGTGCTATTGTACTACAAGAGTGTGGCTGGTTTCAATAAAATTGTTCACGTTAAAACCATTGTTTCTATTAATAATATGAAATGCAAGAGGCTTGATGGTGTTAACTTACACACAAGTAGGCGCCCTATATTTTACTCAACAAGGAAAACACTTAGCTCGATTTGCTTACTTGCTTATGCTCAGTAACTGAGAGCAAAACGAAATTGTTCCCTTCAAGCTGTTATCGTATGACAGCTTCGTGAGTTCCTCTCATAGAAAACAATGTGACAGAAAACACAATAGAAACAAAAAAAAAATAGGGGAAAGTTTACTTCGGGTCGGCCAAAGTGAATTTGAACGACATTTCCACGGAATACGATTAAGTTTTTCTCACTACGACTACTTTTCTGATTCTACTTTTGTATGACATCTGTTTGCTGCAATAGCTGGATCTGAAAGCAACCAGAAAATTTATAGCCAACGAGGCAACTTCGCGATCCCGCAAATAGAACTTGACGCAATGACTTCCATTTTTGACTGACTTTAATTCTTCTCGGAGATCGATCTGGTCACACTGATCGTGAGGTCGTACTTTTTATTGTGCTCCGCGAACAAATAAAAAATGTTGATATAAAACCGTTTCAATTGTGTATAAATAGTGTCGAACAATTCACCAAAGTGCCACAAGAGCTTTGATCAAGCGCCAGGACCAGATGGTATACCCAACAAGGTCCTTAAACTGGCAATAGAAGCTAGCCCCCGATCATTTGTTGAGCTGTACGATGCCTGCATATCAGAGGAAATTTTCCCGGACAGGTGGAAACGGCAGAGGCTAGCCTTAATTCCAAAAGGAGCAAATCTATCGGAAAACGCATTGGCATATATATAACGCATTGGTGTGCCGAATGAAATACGAACATTTTTCTGAAGGTTCCCACAAGCTTTCCAGAAAGACGAGCACAAAACAAATTATTGAAGAAGTAACGGTGCTATTCCGGCATGTAATATACCAGAGACGAGCTTTCTAGATAGCGCTCAGTAGTGACCATGGCGCTGAATGCAGCAGAGCGTCGAAATTTAATTTGCAGATATTGCAACCACAACCCAAAGCAGACAAAGAATGAAATATCTCATTATTTTTCGGCAATGGGATTCAAGAAAACTTTTATTTATAAAGTAATATCGGATGTAAAGAGTGGACAAAATATGGAAAGAAAAAAATGCAGCTTACAGCGTTCTGAAGTAAGAGCCAAATTAAAGGCTGAAATTGTGGGACGCACAGCCAAGTCATATCGTGCGCTGGCCAGGATACAATGTGAGCGACAAAACTGTAAAAAAATATTTTACAGACATGGGATTAATGAAATTAAAAAAAAAACTGTGCCTACTGTTTCTGAAAAGCAAAGAGAGACCATTAAACATCGGCTAAGTACACTTTCCAGAAATTTGTTCTCTACAAACTCATCAAAAATTTGTATTATGGATGAAGAGACCTATTTTACAGTAGAGGGCCACGAGTGGTCACCTAAGTATTACTTCAAGCTTCCTAATGCTCAACCACCTGTAAATGTTACTCAAATCACCAAAACCAAGTTTCCTAAGAAGGTTTTATTGTGGCTAGCAATAAGTGAACGTGGCATCAGCAGGCCCGTCTTTTTCAAGGGAGGATTAGCCGTTAAAGGGAAGATTTACAAAGACCATTACCTTCCAGTGCTTAAACAATTTTTAGATAAGCAACATGCAAACGACAAGACGGTCTTTTGGCCCGATTTAGCATCTGCTCACCATGCCAAAACAACACTAGAGGCACTTGATGTATTAAATATACAATATCTACCCAAGTCCCAAAACCTTCCTAATGTACCCCAATTAAGGCCAATCGAAAAATTTTGGGCCAATTTGAAAAGAAAGGTCTTCAACAAAGGATATAAGCCCAAAAACATCAATTGCTTGATCTTAAAAATCAAAAGGGAGCTGGCGAAATTGATTCAAGCGGAATTAAGGAGGCGATGCGCAAGGTTCCACAAAATAAAAGGAAAGCTAATCGCAATGGTCATGAAATTTTTTTGTAAAAATAGCTTAAAGTGTAAATAATACCATATTTAAATTTCAAGTTTCTCGGACATCAACTACATTTTCTACTAATCTTAAAGCATTTGTTCGTATCTCATTCCGCACAACTTATGTATGCTAGACACCACTGGAAAAATTCTTGAGCGAATTATTCTGAAAACAATGGAAGAGGCAGTGGAAGCATGGATGTCCCCCATGCAATTCGGATTCCGCAGATGGAGATCGACTGTCCACGCCATTAGCAAGCTGCACGATATAGCTAGCCAGGCCTTTGAAGGGAAGCGTTGGAGGTTTGGAAGCAAAGAATACTGCCTTGTAGTCACACTAGACATAAAGAACGCGTTCAATTCAGTAGGATGGCAGCACATACGGCAGGCTATTAGCTCTGTAGGCGTCCCACCATACCTAGAAGCGATTATTGAAGACTACCTCAGCAACAGGGTGCTCATGTACGAGACTGACCAGGGTACAAAACAGTACAGCATTAACAGAGGGGTTCTTCAAGGGTCGGTGGCCCTATGCTCTGCAACAAAATGTACGACGGCATACTGCGACTACAACTACCGACAGGAGCTACGTCAATTGGTTTCGCCGACGACATTGCCATAGTGATAGTGGCAAGACACATCGAAGCAGCTGAACGAATCTGTAACCAGGCAATTTCTACGGTGAAACGTTGGCTGTAGAGAATGGATCTGGTTTTAGCCATACATAAGACGGAGTCGGTGCTCATAAGCATTCGGAAAGTAGTCGAGACGGCCACGATAAGATTTGGGGATGCCATCGTTACCTCTCGGCCCTATATAAAGTAACTAGGGGTTATGATCGACCACAGGCTAAACTGTAGGGACCACCTGGCGTATGCTAGCCAGAAGGCAGGCATAACGGCGACAGCTCTTGCCAGAGTCATGGCCAATGTAGGAGTCCCTAAACAGTCGAGATGGAAACTCCTCGTAAGCGTTGTTGTCTCAACAATGCTATACGCGGCTCCTGTTTGACCACACGCCACTCGGTATGACTCCTACGTTAGAGCAGCAAACGTAGCGCAACGACTCTGCGCACTAAGATGTATATGTGTGTTTAGGACGGTATCGAATGATGCAGCATTGGTGGTGGCGGGACTCATACCATTCGACCTGAAGGCACAGGAGGCGGCGGAAATATTTAAGGGAGCACCAGATGGCACATCAATATCAGAATATAGGGCGGACCTGCGAATGGAGACCTTACGGAGATGGCAATCCAGGTGGGAACGAACCACCAAAGGTAGATGGACCCATTGCTTAATCCCTAATAAAGGGCCCTGGATAGATGAAAACACGGACAGGTGACATACTGCTTGACGCAACTACTCTCTGGACACGGAAGTTTGAAATCCTATTTGCATACTGCCCTGACTGTACAGGGCAGTCGGCCATCCAAGACGCAGAACACGTTGTCTTTGATTGTCCGTCTTTCTTAAATGAGCGAACTGAACTAAGCAGGCGGGTTGGGAGGCCACCAGCCGCTAGCAACCTGGTGAATATAATGCTTGAGTCAGAACATAATTGGTCTGCAGTCTGCAATATGCCCACAGCTATTTTCCAAAAACTGCGCTGCGCAGAAAAACTGCGTAATTCGAATACATAGGAGAGAATCCTAAGTGAGCCTTGGGCATTCCCCCCGCGAAGAAATACCTAACGGTAGTTCCGCCGGGAATCGGGATGGGGGTGGATTGTTTAGTGGGTGCGGTAGCTCAAGTCCCACACTTTGGTTGCTACTTCCTAGCGCCAAACCGGCTTTAAAGGTTTCAACCACGCTTACAAAAAAAAAAAAAAAAACCAGTGAACCTGCCCACTCAGTGCAAAATACCCCAACACAAGTGAAGTGCAGTACAACGCTAAGGAGATCGATCTGTGCCAATCCATTATCTTTTTTTGTATTATTATTTTAAAGTTTTTGGTTTTGGTTAGCGACGTAAGTACACACTCTTACGTCATTTGATCAATTCGCTACGCCACAAAAAAGGCCTAGCATTGCTTTAGTGTTTTTAGCTGTTTTATAGCCAGATTCTCGTAATAGCTTACAAAATTTTCGTTTGTTTCCCTTTGCTTATCTTTCAAGTGTCATAGTCTGTATATAAAAAAAAGGAGTTTATATATCTTTTTATTATAATATACTAAACGGAACAGTTTTAAAAGCAGCGGAAGCGTTGGGAAATTGTGTAACATGGGAGTTCAAATGGCTCATAACATAATCATTAATCACAATTCCAATTATTATTTTTATTTGATATATATTATGTTATATTATATTATATTATATTATATTATATTATATTATATTATATTATATTATATTATATTATATTATATTATATTATATTATATTATATTATATTATATTATATTATATTATATTATATTATATTATATTATATTATATTATATTATATTATATTATATTATATTATATTATATTATATTATATTATATTATATTATATTATATTATATTATATTATATTATATTATATTATATTATATTATATATTATATTAGCAGCCAGCAACCAGCAGCTGGGGCCTCGACCCATGGGACAGCAAAGGGCTCATAGATAGTTTGTAGAACCGCCGTGGTGTATACCAGACCCGCCCATCCAAGGTCGGAACCGCGGATCAGGGCAAGGCGTATAGAATCCTAAAGCGTCTGGCAACCAACCCAATCGGGAAGGACCAGACGTCGAAGGAGGACTATGCTAAGGTCCTGGAAGACATTGCCTGGGCGAGGGAAGTTCTTCCGAACTTCTCCATGGACATGACCCCTCCCTGGCAGCATCCAACTACGGGAAGCGACCAGCCGGCAAAGGTGAAGGTCTTCTGTCCCTGGGCGAAGTAGATATTGTGTTTGTCCAAGAGCCATGGATTTCTGGTGACAGAATTAATGGCTGGTGGTCACCAAAAATTAATACGTGTATTTTAACCAAAAAACATCTGAACACACTTATACTTCCTCAGGAGACATCACCAGTGTTAGCGTGGAACTGGAGAGTTCGACCATCAGGCTTGCCTCTTTTTCTATGGCTCATGACACCGAGAGCCCTCCACCACCTAACCAACATAAGCCTCATCTTAGGAGGCGATGCCAACTCACACCACACACTATGGGGCAGCACAGATATGAACGAGCGCGGTGAGTCACTGTTTAATTACCTTTTACAGACAAATCTGCATACCGCTAATGAAGGAAACTACTCAACCTTTATTATTAAAAATCGAAAGGAGATCTTGGATATTACCCTTAAAGATCCTGGCAAGCTCACCAACTTCGCCAGGACTCTTACAAAATACAGACGAAACCTGGACCGACTCAAGCGAAGAATGTCTAGATCTTCTGCTAAGCACTCACTTTCCCGGGTGCGCCCTAAACCCAATAACTCAAATTAGGCCAACCGACCTTTCTACAAATCACGTCTACACCATTGTCACAGAGGCCAGAATTAAGTGGGCTATCGATTCCTTCGAACCATTTAAATCGTCTGGCCCAGATACCATATATCCAGCCCAACTTCAACACAGCTTTGGGTACACAATGACCTGGCTTGCCACAATCTATGTAAGCCGTCTCAAAATCAACTATATTCCTACCAAATGGAGAGAAACTAAAGTGGTATTCATACCGAAAGCTAGCAAAGCTTCACATGTGAAACCAAACGATTATAGGCCAATCAGCCTATCATGATTTCTACTCAAAACTATTGAGAGACTTATAGACGCACACCTGAGGTAAACTATAAGTCCCGCTCATCTAGCAAGCACACAATATGCTAACAGTAGGGTAGGTCAACCGAAACCGCCCTGCACTCTCTGATCTCAAAGATTGAAAGATCTCTGGAAGTAAAAGATTGTTCTCTAGTAGCATTTCTCGACATTGAGGGTGCCTTTAATAACGTCCAACCTAAAGTCATTACCTCAGCCTTAACATATATGGGAGTGGATGTACTGCTGGTAAGATTCTTCGACCAATTGCTAACCAGCAGGACGGTGTATTCCGAGCTTGGCGGTGGATCTGCTCGCAGATAAGTTAACAGAGGCATTCCGCAAGGAGGCGATCTCTTTCCGCTACTATGGGTTGTAGCAGTTAACCGACTGCTGCGGCTCATGGAGGCGGAGGGACACGTAGTGGTGGCCTATGCGGACGATATCGCCATTTTCAAATGTGGACTATTTCCACAGACGCTGTGTGATTTCATGCAGAACGCACTGACTACACTTGTTAAGTGGACAATATCTTGTGGTTTGGGCGTAAACTTAGCAAAGACGGAACTAGTGCTTTTCACCAGAGGATACAAGATTCCTGATCTTATCCCCCCAAAAATGAATGGATTAGGCCTCAAATTTGGAGATAATCCCAAATACTTGGGAGTCATTCTGGATAGGAAACTACTCTAGAATGAAAACATAAACGAACGCATAAAAAAGGCAACCATTGCCCTTTTCTCGTGCAAAAAGGCCCTAGGCCGCAAATGGGGCTTCTCCCCTTCCATGGTACACTCGCTCTACACAGCCGTGGTCCGACCCATACTACTCTACGGAGCACTAGTTTGGTGGCCAGCGCTTGAGAAACAATCGGTCCTCAACAATCTGCATAAAGTACAGAGAAGTGCGGAAATCTGTATTAGCGGCACTCTCCGAACAACACCCACGGAAGCGCTAAATACTAATTCCACCTACTTCCACTAGACCTTACATCAAAGCAACTGGCTATAACAACAGCCCTTAGACTAAGAGAATCCGATACCTGGAACGGGGGTAAGTCGGGACCCTCAACAATACTCAATGATCAAACGAGTATACCGTTACACATTGATTACTGTATACCACAAACGACGTTCGTCAAATCATACGACGTCTGTATTTCAAGCCGAAACGAGTGGGAAAACCTACCCCACAGCAGAGCCAATGCCATCAACATCTACACTGATGGCTCTAAGCTTGACGAAAAAGTAGGAGGGGGAGTCTTCTCCACGAACCTAAACTTGAACTTATCGTTCCGCCTTCCTGATCACTGTAGCGTGTACCAAGCGGAGGTGGTGGCCATCCAGGAAGCAGCCACCTACCTTAGCACACTACCAATCAGAGAAGGAAACGTCTTCAAATACTCAGATAGTCAAGCCGCCCTTAAAGCCCTTGACTCATACACCAACAATACCAAAACGCTCACTGAATGCCGTTCATCTCTAAATGAGATCGCACGAGAATTCAGTATACACCTTATATGGGTGCCTGGACACCGCAACATAGAAGGAAATGAGTCTGCGGACAAACTGGCCAGAATAGGCACCACCATCGAGCTCCTTTCAGAGAAGAGCACGATAGGGATGCCTATGGCAACTTTTAAGCTCCTTTCCTCCTGTGCGGTAGCGAGACTTACGTGGCCAACACTAAACCTAAAGCGTACCACCACGCTTTTACGCCACAGAAGGGAACACATATCGCTTCTGTTTGGAACCCTAACGGGCCACTGTCTTAACGGCAGACACGCTGCACGCCTAGGAGTCACTCACCATGATTTCTGCAGAAGCTGCAGATATGAAGAAGAGGAGGAAACAGTACTACACCTCCTATGCCATTGCCCCCCCTGAGTAGAAGGAGGCATATGACACTAGGTCAACCTCTCCTACTTAATCTATCGGAGACATCCGAGTTAGAGATCCCAGCTCTGCTAAAATTCATTCTGTCCACACAATGGTTTAGTAACGAGGACCCCCCTTATTAACAAAAAAGGTTAACAGGAAACAAAAATGGCATCGCAATGGGCCCAAAGAGGCCTAAGTGGGAGGGCGACTTGTCGCCCTCAGCCATCGCAAACTAACCTAACCTAATTCTTCTTTGCTCTACTTCAAATGCTAAGTCGCCGCATGTGAGAGCAAACGCGTCGAAAGCTAACAGAGAAGTTACAAATAGAGATAAGATGATGTTAAGTACTGACCCGGTGTGGATACTTTGATTTGCCATTTGCGCGCTATGTCCCGTCTCACAGCTAGGTGTTGGCCATGCACATAACAACTCTTTACAATTAATAAAGAAAATTTAATATACTAATAAAGAAATTTAAATGAAAAGACCAAACAACGGCCGCGGTGAAGAGTTGCAGGTCTTCAAAAAACGGGTAGTGGTGCAAGATGATGAATCGCACGTTTGAAGATCCCAGTCTTGGTTTTCACGGTAGCGACTCGCACTAAGCCAGAAATGGTTTCTATCACCACTCCGAGTAGCCACATCTGTGGTGGCAGGTTGTCTTTTCGTATAACAACGATGGTTCCTTTCTTGATGTCGCAAGACTCCTAGTCCATTTGACTCGCTGTTGCAAGCCTTACAGGTAGTCACGCGACTAATCGCGCCAAAACCGCTGTTTTATGGCTGAGACGAGCTGCCAACGCTGCAGACAGGCAAGATTGTCATCTAATTTTGGCCCAAGAGCTGCAGGAGGCAGCGTTGCTAGTGTGGTTCCCACAAGGAAGTGGGCTGGAGTTATAGCCTCGCCATCATTAGGGCTACTGCTATCGGCCGCGACAGGCCGCGAGCTTAGCACAGATTCGACTTCCACAAGAACTGTCTGCGCTCTTCCTTCAACAAGGCGTTTCCAACATCCTTGACGAGAAGGTGTTTTGCAGACTTAACGACCGCCTCCCACAAGCCACCAAAGTGAGGCGCGTGGTGGAATGAAAACGAACTCGATCTGTCTCAAAATGATTAGCGACAAAGCTTGCAGCGTTGTCACAATAAAGTTTTTCGAGTGGTCCACGACGTCCAATTTATCTGGTGAGACATCAAATGAACGAATTTGAAGTGAGATCTTTATTGAGTTCCAGAAGAACAGCCTTCGACGCGAAACAGACCAAGACTGCACAGTACATTTTAAGAGGAGTTTTACCACGAATGCCCAATGAGACCCTAAATGGACCAAACAGATCAACTCCGCTAACTGTAAATGGCTGACTGCCTAATAAGCGATCTGCAGCCAGATTTCCCATGATTTGTGACAACAATCTGGGCTTATAGCGGAAGCAATGCACGGATTGGCGATCAATAGCACTGCATTCACGATGAGCGAAATTATTCAATTTTTGATAGGATGGTTTCAAGACCAGAGATTGGAAACTCGGTTTTGAACGCGTCACGTTGCACAATTTGAACGATCTGACTCAACAAAACAGCAACAAAAAGGTGGGCCCTGTACAACTTCGGGAAGGCAGATCAGCAGGGTTGTCGCCAGTTGGCACATGTTTCCAAACAGCATCTGGTGAGAGCTCTTGGATGTCTGCCACCCTATTGGCTACAAAGATTCGGATTTTCGATGGGTGTGTTTGCAACCAATGCAATACCACTTCGAAGTCAGACCACATGAAAACACGATGGACTTTAAAGTCAATTAATTTGCGCACATCACACCTCAGCTGGGCTAAAAGGTGTGCAGCGCACAATTTCAGTCTGGGCACCGTTTAAGTTTTTAGCGGAGATACACAAGACTTAGCTGTGAGCAAATTGACGACAACGCGTTCTGGGTTCACAGATCGGGCAAACAGACAACAACCTCATGCGTCTGTGAACGAGTCTGCGAATCTATGCACTTGGTACAAACCATTCCGATTTGTGCCCACTTGTCGAGCAATTTTAACGGAGTCGAACTCCTCAAAACAGGCTAAGACTTGTTCCCAAAGTTTTAAGAGAGGATTCGGTATTTGGTCGTCCCAGTCGAGTTTTAGAAGCCAAATCTCTTTGATGACAATTTTGGCGAGTGTAATAACTGGGCAAATGAGCCCTAGGGGGTCGAATAGACGAGCAGTGAATGAAAGAATAGAACGCTTCGTGGGATTGTTCTCCTGACACAATTCCTGACAACGAAATTTAAAGACATCCTGCTGTGGGCTCCAAATGAGTCCCAAAGTTTTCGTATCAGCCGTATCGTCGAGTGAGACGTCTGTGTTGTCAGTTTGCCTTTCGCTTAGAACACAATTTGAAGCCCATTTGGCAAGGACAAACCCAGCAGACTCCAATAAGAATATGACTTCTTCTCGCAGTGCCTTAATCTCTTCAATAGAGTCAGCACCAGATACGAGGTCATTAACGTAAAATTCGTTAGCGAGGGATTTAGAGCCTGAGGGATGAGACACTGCGAAAAGATCGCTCAAATATTGAAAGCAGCGAATAGCCAAAAATGGAGCGCTTGCAGTGCCATAAATGACTGTGTTCAAGCGATAGATTTGTAATGGCTCATTGCTGTGTTCACGCCAGACAATCAGCTGAAAGGAACTTTGTGTTTAGTATAGTAAGACTTGCCGATACATTTTAGTAACTTCCGCAGTCATAGCGTATGGACGAAGGCGAAACCGTAAGAGAATGGCGTAAAGGTACAGGTGGAAAGTCGGCCCAACTAACAGAATTTCGTTTAGCAACAATTGGAGAAGTAGGGTTACTAGATGTATCGAACACGCATCTTAATTTTGTTGAAACACTATGGGCCCTAAGAACGCATTGTTAATAAATAAAGTAATGTGGATTAGAATGCACATCAGTGTCAGTTGCCGTCATATATCCTAGCGCTAAATACTCCTTCATGAAATCAATGTACATTGAATATAGATCTGGATTGGCATTTATACTTGCGAATCAACATGGAGCATGCTTCAGTCAATCGAGGTAGATTTGATTTGCAACGCCCTGACACTATCCACCCAAACACTGTATTTTGTAAGGTAGGACCGAAACTTGGATATTTGATCTGGCCTATCTTGAGCAAATCGAAGAAAGTGTCGGCACCAAGCAGCATATCGAAACGCTGGGGCTTGTGAAATAGTGGGTCTGCAAGAGCAACTTCATCTGGAAACTTTCAGTCTATCGCAGTGATTGTTTTTTCAGGATGGTAAGAATATATAGAATTTAGATAAATTAAATCAACAACCATTTCGGAATTTTCACACCGTGAGCTAATGGTTGTTTAAACCGAATGACGAGCGGATAACTGCGATTTGCCAATGCCTAGCAAATTTATGTCGTGTCAATGTCTCTTCAACTGAAGGCCTTTCGCCAACTCTTCCGTTATAAAGTTCATTTGAGAACCTGAGTCAAACAAAACTGTAGCTATCTGCTTTTGACCAGCTTGAAATCTGGAAACTTTCAGTCTATCGCAGTGATTGTTTTTTCAGGATGGTAAGAAGATATAGAATTTAGATAAATTAAATCAACAACCATTTCGGAATTTTCACACCGTGAGCTAATGCTTGTTTAAACCGAATGACAAGCGGATAACTGCGATTTGCCAATGCCTAGCAAATTTATGTCGTGTCAATGTCTCTTCAACTGAAGGCCTTTCGCCAACTCTTCCGTTATAAAGTTCATTTGAGAACCTGAGTCAAACAAAACTCTAGCCATCTGCTTTTGACCAGCTTGACCACTGCTGTTAACAAGTGCGGTGGCTAGAACAACTTGACCAGATTTGTTTGTCTGAACGGATAAAGCGTTCAAAGATCGTTGAGCTGGTTGGGGACTAGAAGCAGCGCCGGTAACGGAATTTGAGCTATATCGATGAAGAAGAGTGTGGTGGGGCATCGAGCAAACCCTACAATAAAAAGACTTACACGTTTGTACACAATGCCCATTTCAAAGACAGTTGATGCAGGACGGGAAGCCCTTAGCAAACTTGAATCGAGATTCAACAGTTGCATTTTCGAACGAAGTGCAAGATTGATTGAAGTGTTCATTCGACTTGCAGAATAATTGGTGGCTCAGTTATTTGGGCCACAGACAACGAAGTTTTGACTGTTCTCCGCTGAAAACCAGATTTCAGAGACTTTGCGCAACGCAGCGTAGCTTCATCAGTAGCGAGATTTTGGTATCGCTTGTTCATTGCAAGAATGCGATCTTTCCAGGTTGGAATAGATTGATAATCCATTTGTTCTTCCCAGCGAGAGCGAGTCTTCCGATCTACCTTGGACATAACAATGTGTATGATCATTGCGTTTGCGATTGAGGTATTATCACCAATTGAGAGAAGTGACTCGTAGATTGCTGTAACCGTATCTATTAAAGATCGCAATGATACTGCGAACGGACTCTGCATGACGGGTGTTGCGGGTGTTCGAAGCCCTCCAGAGCAACCCAGACAGCAATGCTGTTGTGTGTTAACTTCAGCGTATATATTTATTTGTAATTGTGTGTACATTGGCATAAGCTGCATACAAGGGTGCATAGGCGCACGCTTTAAATTCCTGTGGGATTACAATTTTCTTAATCTCAAGTTATGCTAGGTTAGGTTGACATAAACTCTTACTTTTAGTCCGCTTCCGTCTTGTGGTAAATTAGAAAAGAACTATAAAAGCTCATGCCAGCTTAAGCGAGAATTTAGTGGTGGGCAAGTCTACAAGTCCAGTACATTCCAATATCGATCTATTAGTATCGAATCCGAAGCACTAAGCTACCATGAAGCGGAACTAGTTCATAGAATCTGTCGTAGCACTCCCCACTTATATATTCCGAATGGGATCTACCACCTCAGGCTTGATAGATAGAACTGCAAGCTTGGTAGCTGGTCTCACGTATACTCCGGTCGTAGTCTTCACTGTGGCGCTCCTCAGTGAGGAGTCCTCACCTGCCCATCTGCGCTGCATCTCATGTTGACAATGCGTCTCTTGGGCCAGCAGGACCTTGGATTCCTCGGCTCAAGGATGAATGGATTTTGTATTTTTTAAGAGGTATCTTAAAGGCTATTTACACTAGGAGTGCGTTTTGTGTTAAATCAAGGTACAGAGACGCTGAGAATTTTCTCGAGGAGAGAATTGTTTCATAATTCTCAGAGCGGCCTCTGAGACTGTAGGGTTACCAGAAAATAATAAAATGTCACTGAATCTCAAACTGTCACAATGCAATGGTCAGCTGAAGTTTGCTTATAAAAAAAAGCGCGCTTAAGAGGCGTTTATCTTTTTGTGAAAATGTAAACTGGAAGACTCTTTGATGAATGCAGAGGCTTTTGGGGAGAGTGGGAGAATGCAAATTGCATTGAATTGCTTTTTGTTAGTCTAGTCCCATAAGATGTGTTGCGATTTGACCGCTTCGATTAGCGACTAGCTTGATTGTCCGCCGTAAAGTTCTCCAAATGTCTTTGTGACGTAACTACCTTTTTCCCTAGGAGCTACGCCGGCTGGCTCAATGGATCCCAGGGGGTGGTCCCATCCCTAAGCCCTGTAGTCCACACAATTACCTCACTCGACAACGCTCCTACATCCGCACACCACTAACAGCACGTACAAAAAAACATGACACTAACTAAACTCTCAATCCCTAAAGTCCTAGAGTAGACTTCCACACCGGAACTCTGGCGCTCCCTCCCTACCTGCAGCGAACTTATCCTCCGACTGCCTATGATGCTGGCTCCTCCGATCCGTATCAGATCAGAGGCTACTATGACCTTCATTCCCCGTTCATAAATTCTCAGCACACCATCCTACTCACATCTAAACATATCTATATGGTACATAATAATATTAACGACTTATAACTATTGCTTTTCTTTCCTAATCAGAATAAGCCCCCTTTCTGACTGGTGCCGTAACTCGCCTTATAGGCTTTACACCACATACAAAACGGAACAAAAATAATGAGGACGAATAAGTAGGTGCAATATGTTCTAAACTCTACCTTAACTTACTTCAAGAGCTCTCTTAGCAAGTTTCTAGTAGGCTCAGCAGCACACATACTTGAAAAAAAACAAAAGAAATGTGTTGTTCTGTAGCATGTGCTGCCGGTTCTTATGGGGAGCCACGACGCATACAAAAGCCGGATGGGGTTTCTTAGGCCGAAGGCCGAAAGGAGATCGCTTTTTAAATTCAATTTTAGAGAAGACTTAATTCTACGATGGGAACTACGTCCCCCAATTTTTTTATTTATATGTGATTGTATAATTAAACGTATTTATCTAGACTTAAGCGGTAAGGGTAAGACCCGCCTTTATATATATAAGCATATGTTTCTCTTTCTTTGTACACTTTTCCTCCGGATTTAAGTATCCCGCGTGTGAGTTTCGGTTAAATAAAATAAAGAAAAATATATTTGCGAGATGCAAAACAAAAAGACAACCACACTAATCTGTGAACTTTCTGCTGGTTGTTGGTCAAGGGCTTTTCATAATGACATTTTTGTTGCTCCTTTTCGACTTAACCCGGAATGTCTTGCCTGGATTGCCCGAGTCGGAACACACTCACGGCTTAATTTTTCTGCCTCTCTTCCTGCCGTTTTTTCCCGCCGGCCTGGCTGTGTTGTCTGCCCAGGGTTCTTCTTCCTTCTGCGTTGGAGGGGATTTCCCGAGCCCGGACACGGACAGAATTCGTTCCACTTCGACCCAAATAAACCGTGACTGGATCAAAAAAAAACCTTTGTCAGCCAAACGATTCGATTTTTTTTACACTCCTTTTCCAGCAATTTATTTTATTTATTTATTTATTTCCAATGAGAAAATGTCTTTGCCTGATCCAAACATTACACAAAAATTTTAATTTATGTTTCCTTCCTTTCACATTCTTTTGGACGGCCCACACCAATGACTTTGCTATCTATGCCCTTGCCAACGTCCGGTACCTCCTTTTATTGCCTTGTTCCGCTTCCCAAACAGTCCCTGACCTACATGAATGTCGTCGCGGATCGGGTAATCGACCGTTCCCAACGCACTCCAATGTAATGTGGGTGAGAGGAAAGAGCGAACCGCCTTAAAACCTAACGGCTTTCCTTAGACTATCCCCAGGGGCGACACTGTTCCCTAGTCCACGTAACGTTACCACCCAGCAGTAATTTGGCTGCTACTTACGCATTTCCTATCGATTACTCCAAAATTAGACCTAACGCCTTTTCTCCCACTACTAAAATGCAACAACGCCACTCGTTACTCAAATCACCCATTCTTCTAGGTCACCAGCCGGCTATTGACCACCACCGCGCCCAACGAAGGCCTCACCCACTCTCAACTACACCCTCTCGGCTAGGAAAACTACAGCGTTTGCCACCAAGCACTTAACACTCATGCACGCTGGTCGTATCTCTGACGGCTCCGTTCATTTGCTGCGTGCAGGTTCTCCTTTACCTTCTCCCGGATCACCGCCAACTTGTCTTTCGCCTCCTAATCGGCCACTTCATGTTCAGTCAACGACTTCAGCTTTCTGGCTAATTTGTAGCTTGTGCCGTTCAGAAACATGTGTTCGCCGAAGACAGCAAAAAATGGGATCATCCCTATGGCCGCGTGTACTGCGTTTCTGATTGCCACTTCAATCTCGGGTAAAAATGCATCCCACTCTCTGTGGTCCTGCCCTAAATACGTCTTTATAGCCGCTAGAACCGTCCGATTCACCCGTTCCGCAGCATTGCTTTGCGGTGAATATAAAGGTGTTCCAAAGGATTCCACCATAGATTGAAATGCACTCGACACAAATTGCCGTCCGTTGTCGGACTGGATCACTTCAGGCACCCCAAACTTAAAGCAGATTTCGTGCACTAAGCAATCCACGACATTCTTGGCATTGGCATCCCTCATCGCTTTCAAGAACGTAAATTTGAAGAAGTGGTCAAACACCACAAATATCCAAGCATGGCCACTTTTAGAACAAGGGTAAGAGGTAATTGCTCCGGCACCCACAGCTTCCAGGTTGCTCCCTCCACCTCATCCGCTTTGTCGTCCCGGCTGATGGGCAACTTCTCCTGCTGGCTTCGCACATCTTCTACCAACGCCTTATATCCTGCGGAATCGAATTCAAGGGTTTGAAATCCCAATAGTGACTCCGGTGAAATCTCCAATTCCTCCTCGATCCTGGACAGAGTATCGGCTACTATATTTTCTGATCCTTTCTTGTCCTCAATTTTAAAGTCGTACGCCTGCAGCTATAGTGACCACCGGCCCAATCTTCCTCTCAGATCTTTAAGCGTCATTAGCCACTGCAAACTGACATGATCCGTCACTACCGTAATCGGCATCATTTCGATGTATGGGCTAAATTTCTGGAATCGCTGCGAGACACTCTTTCTCTGTCACCGTGTAATTAATTTGGTGTTTTTTCAACTTTGCAGAGAAAAATGCAATTGGCATCTCCTGCTGCTCATCATCCACCTGGAAAAACACAGCTCCAACTCCGAACTGCGACGCATCTCATTGGACAAAAAATCTTCTCCCAAAGTCCTCACGGACGAGCACTGGGGCAGTTTTAAGTGCATGCTTTAGTTTTCGGACAGCTTCAACGGCATCGTCACCGAGAGTAAATTTCCCATTTCGTTTTTTTAAGCCATCTGTCAACGGAACGGAAATCTCGGCGAAGTTTTTGATGAATCGGCGGTACCATCCTGCTCTTCCCAAAAAGCTACGCACCTCTTTGACCGACTTTGGAATAGGCGTTTCTCGAATGGCCACCACTCGATCCGGGTCAGTGCGTAGAGTCCCGCCTCCGACCATAAACCCCAAATATTTCAGACTCTTAAAACATAAATTTTATTTATTCAGGCCTATGGTATTTACTTGGCCTTCTTTAAACACTCGGATACAAGTTTTAAATATTTTACATACGATTAAAAACCCTCCGAGATGATCAGGAGGTCATCCAGGTACACGAAGACATTGGATCTCAACGTCGACGGTATCTCTCTCAGAGCTGTTGCGCCGCATTACATAGTCCGAACGGCATGTAGCGGATCTGATATAATGGACGACCCGGTACTGTGAAAGTATACGCCTTACTCTTCTCTTCCAGCTCTATTTTCCAAAGGCAAACTTCAAGTCCACACTCGAGATGTAGTGAGTTTGGTCAATGCGGGACAGTATCCCATCGATGCGAGGTAACGGATAAGCATCCTTGATTGTGACCTTGTTATGGTTGCGCTCATCCAAACAGAATCTGTTCTTCCCTGGCCTCATAACCACTGTCGTCCGATTACTCCATGGGCTGTCGCTCTCCTCAATGACACCCAATTGAAGCATTTTATCGACCTCTGCCCAAACCACCTCCTGCTTAGCTGGAAAAAGGGGGTAATGTCTTTCTTTAATCGGTTACGTCCGACAACTGAATTTTGTGTTTCAGCAGCTGCGTCTAGCTCAGACCCGAGCGTTCAAAGATCAGAGACTCATTTTTAAATTTTTCCAATATCTCTCTCTGTTCTTGTTGCAGGTTACACATTTCCGGTATAGAATTCTGCACATCATCATCTCCGTAGTACTTTACGTCTTTGGCTGGAACTAAAAACTCGGATACACCAGCGTCTTGTCTCGATTCGATCGTTGTGGAGCGAGATAATATATCCTCCAAAAGTCAATGCCTAAGTTCATCTCCTGCTGTAAGTATGGACACAAATACAATGTGACAACTTTCTCCATTTCTCCATACTTTACAGACACGACCACTCTACCAATGATTGCTCGATCTGCTCCAGCGGCAGTTTTGACCACTGACGCATACGGTTTTACTAAAGGGCGATTTTTTAGCTATTTTTATTTGTTTCACTGTCAAACATCTTCAGTTTGGTCTATAATTTAACCATGAATCGTCTTACAAACGAACAACGCTCGCAAATCATTGAATTTTATTATTAAAATGCGTGCTCTATGAAGAAAGTTCATCGCGCGCTTCTTCCAATTTATGGTCAGCGGCCCACTAAAGCAGCTATTCGGGCTATTGTGACTAAATTTCGCACCAAATTTAGTGAATATCAGCCAGAAGCATTGCAAGAGCTACCAATACATCCAGAAAAAGTCACAGTTTGGTGCGGTTTATGGGCTGGTGGCATCATTTTACCGTACATCTTCAAAAATGATGCGAATCGTAACGTAACTGTGAATGGTGAGCGCTACCGTGAGATGATATCCAACTTTTTTTTCCCAAAATGCAAGAGCTTGACTTGCATGACATGTGGTTTCAACAAGACAGTGCCACATGCTACACGGCACGGGCAACAATGGACTTATTGAAAGGCGAGTTCGGTGAACATTTTATTTTACGTTCGGGACCGGTCAATTAGCGGCCTAGATCGTGCGATTTAACGCCTTTAGACTATTTTTTGTGGGGCTATGTTAAAGCTCATGTCTATACAGACAAGCCCGCTTCAATTGACGCATTTATTCGTGAGATACCGGCCGAAATGTTGGAAAGAGTATGCCAAAATTGGACTAAGCGGATGGTCCGTTTGAGGCGCAACCACGGTCAACATTTGCATGAAATAATATTCAAATTTAAAATTAAATGGACCGCATTATCGATTCAAATAAAGATTTCATGAATTTTTTCTGAATTTTAAGTGTTTTTTTTTTTAAAAACTTTCCAATAGCTCTTAAAAAATCACCCTTTACAATCCCCAGCCTATCCACAAGCTCGTGGCATCCCCTCCCAAGCAGGCTCATTGACGCTTCAGTATCTAGAAGACCCGTCATCCTATGTCCTGCTAGTTCAACCTCTACGAATCTCGCTGATCTACTTGACCATCTCTACGATATTTCGCCTCGTCGCTTTTCGTTTCTCAACCCGTTCCCGCGTCTTCTTCACCCGACGAGTGAGCATTTGCATCACATCCAGTTTGATCTTCCTAAAAATCCGATTCCGGGCCTCTTTATAAGTACGCAGGCGCTCGTCATAAGGTAAGTTTTTTATTTGATTGTGATTATTTACTTTTACATATTCATTATTATACTTCACAAACTTATTTTGATCTACTTCTACTTCATTGCGGCTGTCGACTCCGAACGTGTTGTCGCCGCTTTCCACGCGCTCGCTCGAGCATTTCCCGGACAATTCTACATTCCGGACTGACAGTGTCCGGCTTGCCACATCGATAGCAGAAGACTTTGCGCTCCTTAGATGAGCAGTCCCTAAACCCATGGTCCGGCTGCCCGCATTTCCAACATACCAGCCTAGACTGAGACCTGGCGATCCTCATCACTTCGACTTCCTCAGGTGGTGACTCCTCTTGATGCGATGGAACAGCCCCTTCGCTCAGCATTGGTTTTCCTCCTGGATAATACATGGACTGTTGCCCAGTCACAATCCGGCTTCGTCGCCCGAATGTCCTCTCGACCTCGATGCACCCGTCTCTAAGTTCGCCCACAGTGTATACATCTAATGCGACGCCAGCAGAAGCATTTGGTGTATGCAGTTGTCTGCGGCTTCTCCAGTATGCTGTTCTCGTTGCAGTATCTCGTGTATCTTGTCATGCTCCGTCTGATGCCCACGGAATCGTGCCAGCAAGTCCTTTCACAGCTGCGCCCAGCTGTTGATTGTGGATTCTCTGACGTGGACCCCGTACCACTCACGAACCCGCCCTGTCAACAGCACATGAAAGCTGCGTATTATTTCATGCCACGGACATTGGAATTATTGCTGCAGAAACTCCAACCGAAAGACATAGTCTTCTATGGTCGTTTTCGACTCATCTCCGTCGAATGACACATTCCAATGCTCTGTTCTGATCCCTGATGTGGCTGGCGCGTTTTTCATATAGTCCACGTTTTCGTATCGATTCCATCCTGTCATACTGTCCTCCATTCTGCGCCCACGTAGGTTGGGATACCGCCACTGCCCGGGTACTGGATCCGTACAGATTACTGGACTGCTCGGGATAGGGCTATCATACTTCATTTACGGTTTCTGTGGAACCGTCGGTGGATTTGCTCCTATATGGTGAATTATCTCCCCGTGCCGGAACTCTTTTGGAATCGCCACTTGGAGGAGCATTGCCTTTGAGTTGGCCACGTCCGACTCCCGCTCGTGCCAACCTTCTTGCTCATTACCATTCTGCGGTGGGAGCTGGATAACCATTGGTCTAATTGCGTCATTGACCATTTTCATCAACTCAATGAACCCTTGCCGGAACTATTCGCGTAACGCTTCACTGATGTTGGCGTCTTCACTGTGTTGGAAGTTCCAGCTGCCTTTGTTTCTGCCGTTGGTCCTGACGCTGATTTACTGCAGCTACGCGTTGTTGCCACTCCTTTTTCTGTTGAACTTTCATAAAGTTCATTGGAGTCCTAACCAACCCTCCAGCCAGCAATGCCGGTGGCAATGCTGCACACCCTTCACCATCCATTACCCATAAATCCACATCAATGGCAGGACCTTTTGACCTAAGCTGATGTTGGCCTTTGCCCTGACAGCTCGTCCTTTCTTTCGTCTCCAGGCATCCTTAACTCACTAATCCTTGATAATAACTACTACTTAATACTTTTCCTTACTCATTAAGACACTTTAACAACTCTTCAAACTCTCATAAATTCTTTCAAAACGACCACTAATCTAATACTTTTCTTTTTCTGGACTCAGCTCAGATAAATCTGGGGGAAGGAAGACCCACTATCCAGCCATGGACTACTTCGCCAGTACTTTTCTACGCACTTCTCTGGAAATTTCTTTAGGGTAAGGTAATAAATATCGAGTATGCATCAGATGCTCAATCCGTGAACTTAATTGATGGACGGCATCCAAGGGATTTCTATGAATCTACTTAGATCCTGCTTCAGGCATCACATTCTCCTGGTCGTGACGTGCAGTTGAATGATCCTATATCATCTGGTCACCAGCATGCATCCCGTTGGAAACAAAGGTCATCTCGGATCCAGTTAAACTTGGCACGCAATGCAGGACAAATGGTAAGAACAAAATCACATCAACAGAAACTACTCTAACAACACATTCTTCGCAACTCAGACTTGTTCAACATAACTAATGCCAGCAGGCTATGGCTCTTGGTCGTGAACTCATCCTTTCCTCTGAAGGTGGTGTCATACCGGAACCTTTTAGTGACGTTATACTCTTCCAAAACACGGACTCACATAAACTTTCTCTACACTGCCACTCTCTTTGCTTAGAGACCAATTACCAACACTGCGCGATTATGGGTTATTTTGTGTGCCTCATGAGACATCAGGTGGATTGATTTCTTGGCCAGGAGAGGGTTTGTACAAGACTTTTCGACTGAAATATAATTTTGTTTATTTTTTTCGGATGACTCATCGGGGCCTAGCAGCCGCGTTTTGCTTTCTGCATGGGCGCCATATTGTAGCGGAACTACCTTATTCCCCAGGGGCTAAGCCGGCTGGCTCAATGGATCCCAGGGGGTGGTCCCATCCCTAAGCCCTGTAGTCCACACAATTACCTCACTCGACAACGCTCCTACATTTGCACAGCACCAACAGCACTTACAAAAAAAAAACACGACACTAACTAAACTCTCAATCCGTAAAGTCCAAGAGTAGAGTTCCACATTATTAACGACTTATAACTATTGCCTTTCTTTCCTAATCAGAATAAGCCCCCTTTCTGACTGGTGCCGTAACTCGCCTTATAGGCTTTACACCACATACAAAACGGAACAAAAATAATGAGAACGAATAAGTAGGTGCAATATGTTCTAAACGCTACCTTAACCTACTTCAAGAGCTCTCTTAGCAAGTTTCTAGTAGGCTCAGCAGCACACATACTTGAAAAAAAAAACAAAAGAAATGTGTTGTTCTGTAGCATGTGCTGCCGGTTCATATGGGGAGCCACGACGCTTACAAAAGCCGGATGGGGTTTCTTAGGCCGAAGGCCGAAAGGAGATCGCTTTTTAAATTCAATTTTAGAGAAGTCTTAATTCTACGATGGGAACTACGTCCCCCAATTTTTATATATATGTGATTGTATAATTAAACGTATTTATCTAGACTTAAGCGGTCATATATGGGTAAGACCCGCCTTTATATATATATAAGCATATGTTTCTCTTTCATTGTACACTTTTCCTCCGGATTTATGTATACCGCGTGTGAGTTTCGGTTAAATAAAATAAAGAAAAATATATTTGCGAGATGCAAAACAAAAAGACAACCACACTGATCTGTGAACTTTCTGCTGGTTGTTTGTCAGGGGCTTTTCATAATGACATTTTTGTTGCTCCTTTTCGACTTAACCCGGAATGTCTTGCCTGGATTGCTCGAGTCGGAACACACTCACGGCTTAATTTTTCTGCCTCTTTTCCTGCCGTTTTTTCCCGTTTTTAACACTCAGACGCGTGATCCGCCACCGCTCGCTCCGCCGGCCTGGCTGTGTTGTCTGCCCAGGGTTCTTCTTTCTTCTGCGTTGGAGGGGATTTCCCGAGCCCGGACACGGACAGAATTCGTTCCACTTCGACCCACATAAACCGTGACTGGATAAAAAAAAAACCTTTGTCAGCCAAACGATTCGATTTATTCCCGCTGTTAAGCTCACGATTTCTTTTACACTCCTTTTCCAGCAATTTATTTTATTTATTTATTTATTTCCAATGAGAAAATGTCTTTGCCTGATCCAAACATAACACAAAAATTTTAATTTATGTTTCCTTCCTTTCACATTCTTTTGGACGGCCCACACCAATGACTTTGCTATCTGTGCCCTTGCCAACGTCCGGTACCTCCCTTTATTGCCTTGTTCCGCTTCCCAAACAGTCCCTGACCTACATGAATGTCGTCGCGGATCGGGTCATCGACCGTTCCCAACGCACTCCAATGTAATGTGGGTGAGAGGAAAGAGCGATCCGCCTTAAAACCTAACGGCTTTCCTTAGGCTATCCCCAGGGGCGACACTGTTCCCTAGTCCCCGTGACGTTACCACCCAGCAGTAATTTGGCTGCTACTTACGCATTTCCTATCGATTACTCCAAAATTGGACCTAACGCCTTTTCTCCCACTACTAAAATACAACAACTTTAATTGTTTATTTGTCTTTGTAGCTTACATTTTTTTATCTCGTAAGTAGTGTAGTTTAAACGACTACAACGTTGTAGTTTGAAGTTCATTTATTGATTGAAAATAGGTTTTTTTAATAAAATAGCTGCTTACGGGCTGGGCTGCCAGTTACGCTGGCAGAATTATTATGTATATATGTGTCTCTGTCGCGGCAGCGGCAGAGGGGGAGCTTGTAGTGACCGGTTACATCAGCGGTCGGCACGGCCCTATCCCGCGAGATAGGATTTTTCTCAGTCGGCGTCGCTGCCGCTCATGCACAATATAAACGTTCGTGTAACTTCGGCAAAGGTCTTCGGCTACGCTCTCACAAAATTAAAGCACAGCGCTAGTGCTGCCGCATTATCATGTTGTAGCTAAATCTAGCCGTTTTTAGGGTTAAATAGCTGTTTTTTGGTTATAGCTAGTTATTATGCATATAAGAAAAATTATAGCTTTTTTTTTTGGTCATATCTTAAGATATGCATTAATGGAATGGTGCGGACCACTGGTTTACATATATGCCTATGATTAATACATATATATTGAACACACACATAAGGCAAGCTATGGACTGCCAAGCGGTAGAAATGCAGACGTTGCATATCTCACGCTTTGGTCGGGCCACTCATAAGTCGACGATCATATTTCGAATGTACTTGAGTTATGTGTATGTTATAGCAACAAAGTGTCACTATGTGTATTATTCTATGTTTGGTTTATAATACCCTTACACCCTGAATATTATATTTGGTCATACTACACCTCCCTACGTAGGTTTCATAGTGGTAGGTAACATAGTGAAGTTATTTTATAGAAAAATGAATTTATATTATATTTTTTTTTTTGTCTTAGTTTATATATAATATATGTATAGATAGATATCATATTGTTGTACGAATATATAGATAGATATTGTTTTGTTTACGAATATATAGATAGGTTTATTTTTGTTTTACGAATACAAATTTGATGAATGTCTTAATTAAAATAATTTTAGTTCTACTATTTTTTTTTTTTTATTGAGTAAAAATGTTATTTGATAAAATAATTCAAGAAAAATGCTAAATAGCTTATGGTGATGCATGCTTGGGCTTATGTATAGTTATGCTTAGGCCATACTAAAAATATGATTATACATAAAACATCTTTTATCTATCCTTATGTTCTTTTTGGGTTTTGTTCCTGGTATCTGATATTATGATGTTATTCCTATCTTATACGGTGACCTTATACGCTCCAGTATAGTTAAAATCTAGCTTTTGACCTGTTTCATTCCTTAATAGAATCTTATCTCCTATTGATATTTCTATGTCATTTATCTTTAAGTCGTATGACTGCTTATTCCTCCTTTCATTTTCTTCAATTTCTGATCTATATTTACTTTCCTTAGCATGGTCTTCTATATTGTATAATGGACTTATATTATTCACTGAATTAAAATTTGATGGCAAATTACTTTTTCTGCCAAAAACTAACTCATATGGACAATAACTATGTGCCATTGAGGGGGTTTTGTTGAAACAATAAAGTAAATATTGAAGCCATACGTCCCAATCTGTCTTATCAACAGATATGTATGAACGAATGTATTCGTTAAAAGTTCTATGACTTCTTTCTATTGTTCCAATTGTCCGGTGGTGGTGTGCAGTGGTCGATATATTTTCCACTTTCAAATATTTGCACAAGTCATCGATAATAGAATTTTTATATTCAGTTCCCATGTCCGAAATGACCGTCTTCATTGGACCAAACTTCAATATAAAAGATTCGAATATCGCTTTTGCGACAGTGTTTACTAAATATTTCGTTAAATCACATATTTATGTATACGCATTCATTGCCGTTTTCCGATTTTGGTAGCGGACCAATAGTGTCTACTATCACTCTGTCAAAGGCATGAGTAGGAGTTTCGGTGATTGTCAATGGAGTTTTAGTGTGTTTTGTTGTTGTAGATTTTTGGCATTTGCGTATGTACTGCGTTATTTCTCGAGTTCTTTTTCTTTTTTATTTTCAATTAGGGTCACCGGGTTGAGTAGCACTACTCTTAATGATTTAAATATTTTATTGCTCATTTGTTTGAAATTATCCATTGAAACTTATTCAAAGACATTTTCCCACGGTGCCACTTTGAGTTGGCTGATTTGATATTTACCGGCTTGCATTTCAAGCCTTTGGAAAAACGGAACCTAAGTCAAGAGTTCCATTAGTATACAAATCGCTAACATCATATCTTGCAGTTATCTTTTTGCCATGATTGAAAAAACATATCATATTTTTTACGTGCAAGGTCACTACTTTACGTACCGTAACGTATACGTTGGGCATTGAAGCTTTTTTAAGAGATTGCCTAGTCAATTCTACTTTTTCTTGTTCTTTTCCTGCGCAGGATTTTTGTCTACTGTGATATCTAGTACTGGCTGAGATATTTTTTAATTATTTTATTGTGTTGCGGGATAATGCATCAGCAACGAAATTGTCTTTACCCTTGAGATATTCTACAGTTAAATCATAATCTTCTTAGTCTCATTCTTGTTAGTTTTGAACTTGGGTTCACAATTGAGAACAAATATGTCAATGGTGCATTGTCGGTTTTAATTGTAAATGTTTGCCATATATATATGGTCGAAAATGTGTTATTGCCCAGTGAATTGCTGTTAACTCTTGTTCGGTTGTATTTTTATTGCTTTCTCCTTTTGTAAA
>JAWNNM010002551.1:0-49473 GCA_035044965.1 Lordiphosa andalusiaca
CCTTAGTTGAGACCCTGGGTAAACTTTCAGAATCTTCGCGATCGATCCTTGAAACCATCCCGCATGATTGCATAAAGGCGGTGGGCCTGGGTTCGCTTTAAGCACCTCCAACGCAACAGCTCCTAGCACAGCCTCTTTGCTCAGAATAAATTTGTATGCTGTAGTAGTAGCTGAATGCAGCGCTGCTACTGCGCTGCAGCAGTGAGGAGTCTATTTATCATAACACGACAATAGTCATCTGATCTTTACCAATATGATCTGGTGAATCGATAAAAAGTATGTGAGTGGAAGATATGACTTTTTTTTCAAATTGCGGAAGCGAGAGGGGGCTTGGCCAAAATTGAAAATTAACTTGATCTGCCTGCAGGTATAACCTCTATCTCTTACCGAAGCTGAGGTCTGAGCGTTCATACGGACAGACATATGGACATGGCTATGTCGACTCGACTGTTGATGCTGATCAAGAATATATATACTTTATGGGGTCGAAGATGCTTCCATCTGGCTGTTACATAGGTTAGGTTAGGCTGAGATGGTAGGAGCGGTGATGCTGCTTCACTTAGACCAAAAATATGTCCATTGTGATGCCATGTAACCCCTATTTTACTTTTAGACAGTAAAGGGAGGGTCATCCTTTCTAAACCACTTTGAAAGTAGCACAAATTTAAGTAATAAAGTAATCTCTATTTCAGAGACTGCTGAAATTTCTGGTAGGAAGTGCTGACCTAAGATTGCGAATCGTCTCCTACTGAGAGCTGGACAGTGACATGGGAGATACTGGACGCTTTCTTCTTCATCAACTGAACAACAGCTGTAATATTTCGCTTGTCGTCGTAGAGAATTTTCCGGCCAGCCTAAAAGCAGGCAATAATATTTCCAATTATGCATTTGTTGTAACTAAAAACATATAAAAGCTTTTGCTCAACTGAAACGACAACATCAGCTTCACGTTTTTGGTTCAATAAGTTAATTATATTTTTGGTAAGCAAAAGAAAAACCATTAAAGGAATCATTCATATAACACTATAAGTATTGCTGTAGATTCGATATTTTTTTTGTATGAAATTTTAATTGATCTACAGGTTAGTATTTTCCATAGCCCTATGAGTGGCCAAGGAAATAGTTGGCAACAATGGTTCTCTGTTAAACCAGCTGAGTGTCACTTTGACAAGTCTTTATGACAGCTGCCAATTGAACTTAAAGAATTTGAGGCTAGCATCCGCTTCCTAAAATTCAGCTCTGTCTTTCCCAGCGTGGTCGTCAAGTGAACCAGTCGTGTGCTTAAGCCTTACCTCTAGGCAAATATCAGATAAAAGTTTACTTAAAACCAAGTGGCCCAACTCTAAGGGATTCGTTCTCTGTGCTTGAATTCCAAGTTAACTATCGTGAGTACATTGACAATAAATCGCAGAAATCCCGACTGCAAAACTTGATTCCGTCTTTCCCTAGTGGATAAAGTCGAGCCGAGAAAGGCAGTACTGACGGAAGTCTTTGATTTATGGTCAATCTACAAACCACCAGGAGAAAATTCGCAACCCATCAACTTTAATATTGAGGTGCCGTTCCAAGGGTAAATATTTAAAGTTGCTAAAAGGTTTAGAGAATTTGGCCCTAACAGCCGTCTTTGCCTTTTTTTTTTGGGGTATTGTGCTTCATTTCTCTCTCCAGAACTGGCACCTCAGAATAAGCGGTAAACTTTTGGCCAAGCGAACCCGTCTTGCGCTCTTTACTCCATACATATGCAGAAGCGCATGCTCCAGCAGATGCAGCCAGCGAAAAGAGCTTTTTTCTAGTCTCTTGCATCGAGTGTGGGAGGAAGCAGTGACGACCTTAACACCAGCATGTGTTTAATTCTGGCTCCATTAATTAACCAAAAGAACTCGAACAAAAAAGTGTTAAACAAACAGCCAGAGTGTAGTGCGTAAAAAGCCCTCGTGAAAAACCCAAAATTTTTGTTGGCCAGATCACGCCGATCCGCCCTTAACCTCAATCTGTAAAGTGAACTCAAAAAAAAGGGAGATTTAATGCTCAAACTCAAACGTCTATAAGTTATTTAAGTCAAATGTATGACCCCTAAAATTTTCCTTCTGGTGCAAGTGAGTGTGTGGAGTTGGACGTAACCTAAAAGACTATATACAGGGTTAACTCATATGAAAAATTTCTAAGTCGCTGCAACCAACTCAAACTAAAATCATTGTGCGAAAAGAAGGATGAACCAAAGGTGTAACAACAAAGTGCTAAACCATTGCTTATGCCATCTATTGCAATTTACTTATAACAATCAAAAAGCTCAATGCGTCCCACACTGCGTTACTCTGCTTCCCCCATACAACGAAACCAAGCTTTGAATTTACAGCACATCAACACACAACGAAAGATCTTTCGACGTGGGATTATGCATGTGTAAGTGATTTGTTTATCTATATTACTGTTTGCTTATTTCGTTGGTCTCAAAGCTTGGCTTAGCTTTGCCCAAATCAATTGGCATTGGCGAGCAAGTGTGGATCGCAAGTCTCATGTGGAATGCAAGATCATGGTAAAGCTTATGCATTTAACTAAGAGCTTTTCCCTGTTGGATGTCAACTAAGTGGATTTTTGCTTTTACATACGAACAGCTGATCCATGCTGTCAGGTCGTTGACCCTTCTGGCTGCGTGTAATTTTATTTCTTTTGGCCAGCACCTATAAATGGATTTTAAACTCTTTTGTTGCACCTAAAGTAAAGAAAAATTATTATTTTTAATTCCGTTTACTAGTTTTGGTCATCGCATAGTGACGAATTGAAAATGACATTGAAAGATGAAGAAAAATTATTTTTAATTATTTCCTTACACTTATTTTGAAATTACTATTATTAACTATTCGTATTTACCTTTTTATTTACACTCCTATGTTTAATTATATATCATTTGTTACAGCAACCCCTACTCACTCGCACAACCACCTTTAAATCCCTATTTTAATATTATTATTTTGTTCGATTTTTTTTTTCTTATAATTTTGTTAATCTTAAAATTAATCGTATTCATGAACCCTGTTGGAATCTTAGTTTAAATAAAATTTATAATGAAGTTTAAGATGTGCTAGTGCGTTATTTTTGATCGGAGCCATGCCAAACTTGATTGAGTTAGAGTAGCCTTAGTCTCTTTCTTAGGGATCCTTTTTTTATTTTTATTGGCGTTCAAGGATCATGGTAGGGTGGGCGTTTATGCAGCTTTATGCTGCCGAGAAGAGAGAGAGACTTCGATGGTGCTAAACTTCCTTGACCCCTCCTAACTTTCTATTACTTTTGTTGTACCTATTCCCTGCTCCAAAACCCAAGATACCCCTTTTTCCTTTCCCTATGTACGCGATTTCTTTTGATGTAGTTATTTGGCATGTGAGCACCCTAATGTGGCGATGTAATTCCACAGAACCCATCCCAGCCGACCAGAGAAATGCCGGTAGCAAGCGCGTACGCCGCCAACAACATTAGTTTCCATCTGCTCCTAAAATCATGCACTTTATATGTTACACAGCTTCTGCAGTAGTCATTGTGGCTGATGCCAAGGCTAGCGGCATGCCTGCCTATAAGGCAGTGTCCTGTGAGAATTCCTACGAGTAGGGAGACATTCTGTCTACCTGGACGCAGTAGTGATAAAGTTTTTTTTGATGTGAAACATCTTTAATTTCGGTACCGAGGATTTTAGTAGGGGTAAAATTTGATTTCAGAGTCACGCGTCACGCTGACTTGCATATTTTGTGGTGTTGTTGTTTTCGGTTTGAATGTGCGGCTGGTGGTGTGCAGTGGGAGTTGGGTGGGCGGCCACACAACTTAAGGTAAAGATGAAGATAAAGACGAATATGAGGATGAGGCGGATGAGGATTAAGAGGATTTGGAGGAGCAGCAGGAGGATTTGGAGGCGGAGGAGGATTAGGAGGAGAATTAGGAGGAGGAGGAGGCTTTGGAGGCGGAAGAGGATTGGGAGGAGGCAGATGAGGATTAGGTAGATTTGGAGGAGGAGCAGGAGGATTAGGAGGCGGAGGAGGATAAGGAGGAGGCGGATGAGGATTAGGAGGATTTGGAGGATGCGGATGAGGATTAGGAGGATTTGGAGGAGGAGGATTAGGAGGCGGAGGAGGATTGGGAGGAGGCGGATGAGGATTAGGAGGATTTTGAGGAGGAGGAGGAGGATTAGGAGGCGGTGGAGGATTGGGAGGAGGCGGATGAGGATTAGGGAGATTTGGAGCAGGAGGATTAGGAGGAGAAGGAGGATTTGGAGGAGGCGGATGAGGATTAGGAGGAGGAGGAGGAGGATTAGGAGGCGGAGGAGGATTGGGAGGAGGCGGATGAGTATTAAAGAGATTTGGAGGAGGAGCAGGAGGATTAGGAGGCGGAGGAGGATTGGGAGGAGGCGGATGAGGATTTGGAGGAGCAGCAGGAGACGGAGGAGGATTGGGAGGAGGCGGATGAGGCGGATGAGGATTAGGAGGATTTGGAGGAGGCGGATGAGGATTAGGAGGCGGAGGAGGATTGGGAGGATTTGGAGGAGGCGGATGAGGATTAGGAGGATTTGGAGGAGGAGGAGGAGGCTTTGGAGGAGGCGGATGAATATTAGGAGGCGGAGGAGGAATGGAAAGATTTGGAAGAGGCGGATGAGGATTAGGAGGAGGATTAGGAGGAGGATTAGGAGGCGGAGGCGGAGGAGGATTGGGAGGATTTGGAGGAGGCGGATGAGGATTAGGAGGAGGAGGAGGAGGATTAGGAGGCGGAGGAGGATTGGGAGGAGGCGGATGAGTATTAGGGAGGTTTGGAGGAGGAGCAGGAGGATTAGGAGGCGGAGGAGGATTAGGAGGAGTGGGAGGAGGAGGAGGAGGATTAGGAGGCGGAGGAGGATTGGGAGGAGGCGGATGAGTATTAAGGAGATTTGGAGGAGGAGCAGGAGGATTAGGAGGCGGAGGAGGATTGGGAGGAGGCGGATGAGGATAAGGAGGATTTAGAGGAGGCGGATAAGGATTAGGAGGATTTGAAGGAGGATTAGGAGGCGGAGGAGGATTGGGAGGATTTGGAGGAGGCGGATGTGGATTAGGAGGATTTGGAGGAGGAGGAGGAGGATTAGGAGGCGGAGGAGGATTGGGAGGAGGCGGATGAGTATTAAGGAGATTTGGAGGAGGAGCAGGAGGATTAGGAGGCGGAGGAGGATTGGGAGGAGGCGGATGAGGATTAGGAGGATTTGGAGGAGGCGGATAAGGATTAGGAGGATTTGAAGGAGGATTAGGAGGCGGAGGAGGATTGGGAGGATTTGGAGGAGGCGGATGAATATTAGGAGGCGGAGGAGGAATGGAAGGATTTGGAGGAGGAGCAGGAGGATTAGGAGGCGGAGGAGGATTGGGAGGAGGCGGATGAGGATAAGGAGGATTTAGAGGAGGCGGATAAGGATTAGGAGGATTTGAAGGAAGATTAGGAGGCGGAGGAGGATTGGGAGGATTTGGAGGAGGCGGATGAGGATTAGGAGGATTTGGAGGAGGAGGAGGAGGATTAGGAGGCGGAGGAGGATTGGGAGGAGGCGGATGAGTATTAAGGAGATTTGGAGGAGGAGCAGGAGGATTAGGAGGCGGAGGAGGATTGGGAGGAGGCGGATGAGGATTAGGAGGATTTGGAGGAGGCGGATAAGGATTAGGAGGATTTGAAGGAGGATTAGGAGGCGGAGGAGGATTGGGAGGATTTGGAGGAGGCGGATGAGGATTTGGAGGAGGAGGAGGAGGATTAGGAGGCGGAGGAGGATTGGGAGGAGGCGGATGAGTAATTGGGAGGTTTGGAGGAGGAGCAGGAGGATTAGGAGGCGGAGGAGGATTAGGAGGAGGAGACTTTGGAGGAGGCGGATGAATATTAGGAGGCGGAGGAGGAATGGAAGGATTTGGAGGAGGCGGATGAGGATTTGGAGGAGTGGGAGGAGGATTAGGAGGCGGAAGAGGATATGGAGGAGGCGGATGAGGATTAGGAGGAGGATTAGGAGGCGGAGGCGGAGGAGGATTGGGAGGATTTGGAGGAGGCGGATGAGGATTAGGAGGAGGAGGAGGAGGATTAGGAGGCGGAGGAGGATTGGGAGGAGGCGGATGAGGATTAGGAGGATTTGGAGGAGGACAAATCCTCATCCGCCTCCTCCCAATCCTCCTCCGCCTCCTAATCCTGTTCCTCCTCCTCCAAATTCTCCTAATCCTCATCCGCCTAATCCCAATCCTCCTCCGCTTCCTCCTCCTCCAAATCCTCCTCCGCCTCCTTCTAATCCTCCTCCGCCTCCTCCAAATCCTCCTAGTCCTCCTCCGCCTCCTAATCCTCCTCCTCCAAATCCTCCTAATCCTCATCCGCCTCCTCCTAATCCTCCTCGTCCTCCTAATCATCCTCTTCCTAATCCTCCTTCACCTCCTCCTTCTCCTCCTCCTTATCTTTCTCCTCCTTTTATCCTCCACCTCCTCCTCCGCATCCGCCTAATCCTCCTCCTCCTAGATTTAGTTTAATTTAAGTTTTAGGATTAAGGATTAGGGTTTGAGGTTTACGTTTTACGTTTTAAGTTTTAGGCTTAGGTTTCAGGACTTAGAATAAAGGTTTAGGTTTTAGGTTTAAAGTTTTAAGTTTTTAGTTTTTAGGTTAAGGTTTATCGAGAATTGAGTTATGAATATCTAGTAAGTGAAAGGCGGTGCACATTTTATACAGCATGTTTCACATCAATGCCTCGTGAGTGTGGACCACACTCACACCTTTTTTTTTTTAAATTGAGAGTGGGCCACGTGAGCGTAGAGATATCACAAGAGTGAATTGATCTCCAGCGGTTCGTGGCCATTTTGAGGGTAGATTCCCTTATTTTTGGTTTACAAGACGCAATAGGCACCCCAATCTTGCTCTTATCCGGTAGGAGCTGGGCTGTAGTGCCAAGTCTAGCGAGTTAGTCGGCTGTCTCATTGCCCTCGATGTTGCGGTGTCCAGGCACCCATACGAGACGTATTTTAAAGTGCTGAAAACATTTCCTTCCTTGACCACGACCACGATCGCTACAACCTCTGCCTGATAGACGCTACAATGGTCTGGAATGCGAAAGGACATACTTATACCTAGATCTGGACTGAATACTCTGCCTCCCACCTGACTTTCCAATTTAGAGCCATCGACAATAGATGTTGATGGCGTTTGGTATGTCATGGGGGAGCGAGTTCCAGTCCGAACGACTTGGTATTATGACCTCGTACATAGTTTCAAAGGCTAAAGAGGATATGCAAAAATCAATATTTATTGGTGTAGCTACTTGACTGCTTAATATAGCCGAGTGGCCAAAGGAACCTACACTAAAGGTTGCGGTTCTCTAAGCCTAATAGCAATATTACTAGCTATTTCTCTGACTACTAGATATAGGAGGATTAGATGGAGCATAATGTTAAGGGCTTCTGTAGGAGTAGTTCGCAAAGCGCCGCTTACTAAAACTCCGTAGAGCAGAATGGGGCGAACAACGGCTGTATACAGCCAATGAATAATTTGGGGGGAAAAGCCCCGATTACGGCCAATGGCGCACTTGCACGAGTACAGTGCAGTGGTCGCTTTTTTGACCATTTCCAGAATTTTTTTGTTCCAATATAGTTTTTTGTCAAGTACTACACCAAGATATTTAGCAGTTCCGCTAAACTCTAGTGCTAAGTTATTTAATCGAGGAGGGATCAAGTTTGGAACTTTGTATTTCCTAGTGAAAAGCACAAGTTCCATGAGTCGTAACAGCTTGTTTACCGTTAAAACCCTCCCTGAGGAGTGCCCCTATCCCCAATTCCGAGTCAACTGCTCTACTGGTAAAGAAGAGTCGAGTGAACTCTACTAAGGGTCCCTGTACTTTCAGATCTGTCAGGACAGATGTGATTGCGCTAGGAAGGACATTGTTAAATGCTCCTTCGATGTCTAGAAATGCTATAAATGCCAGTGCGTAATCTTTAATCTCTAGTGATTGCTCTACCTTTGAGACCAGGGAATGAAATGCTATTTCAATAGATTTGCCTTTACTATAAGCATGCTGAGAAGCAGAAAGAAAGGATGGACTTATAGTTTCTCTTAAATAGACGTCTAACAATCTTTCCAACGTTTTGAGGAGGAACGATGATAAGCTGATTGGTTGGAAGTCGTTGGGTCTGACATGAGAGGCCTTACCTGCTTTCGGGATGAAGACCACTGTTATCTCCTTCGACTTAGTGGGGATATGTAGAATATGTAGGCAGCTCACAAAAATTGTTTCTAACCAGCTTAAAAGATTTAAAAGATGTTATCCGTTCTTCCGTAACTATTTTATTTATGTGGCTAACCGGGTCACTTCTGGTCCTTACTAAGATTTCTTCAGAATGTGAGCATCCGGGAAAATATGTAACTAATAATAGCTTCAGGGAATCAAGACTGGATTCAGCCCAGGTTCCGTCAGCGTTTTGAAGATGACCTAGGGGGGTAGGCGATCCCGCCAGAATTTTACGGAGTCTCGATGACTCGGATGTTGATTCAATGCCACTACAGAATTTTGTCCACGATTATCGTTTGGCTTTCCGTAATGTTTTTTTGTAGACACTCAGTCGGGATTTGTACATATCCCAAGTAGTGTCCTCATTCGTTTTTTTAGCCGAATTGAATGCCCTCCTGCATTCTTTCCTTAAAGTATCTAGATCTTGGGACCACCAAGGAGGTTTCCGGTTCTCTTTAAATTTTCTATAAGGGCACGATTTGTCTAGTGCCCTTGAACATATCGATGTGAAATCATTAACTATCGCGTCTAACTGCTCGCCGGTCTCTGGTGTTAATGGGGGAATAACATTAAGCTCTTTTCTTATGAGTCTATTATATTGTTTCCAGTTAGTTTTCTTTAAATTTTGCACCCTGTTGGGTTCAGGTCATAGTTCTGAAAGCTTTAGTTCTATATATCTGTGATCTGAAAAGGAGTGTTCTGATAATACCCTTCAAGATGTTAGAAATTCTTCGAGAAACTCAGAAATAAGGGTGATATCTAGTACCTCACTTCGAGTTTTGGTGATAAACGTTGGCTCAGTACCGCGGTTGCAGATACTTAAATTGGTGCTTAAAATATAATCGTAGAGTAACTCACCCCGATCATTGATGTCCATACTGGACCATTGTGTGTGGTGAGCGTTAGCATCGCCCCCCATTACGAGTTTTGTTTTATGTTGTCGGCTGTTATGCACAACATCCTGCAAAATACGAGATGGAACTGGCCCTGAGGTATCATGAGCCAGATAAAAGGACGCCAGCCTGTAGATATGTTTTCCCAATTCGCCTGATGCAAGTCGAAGCAGAAAAGCAGCGGAAGCAGCCTTACTGTGGTGCAGATTTATTTGTGGAATCTGCTACATCTTCTTTGGATAACGCCGCCGTCAAAAAGCAGGCCTTTGTTTTTGGAAAGATAATCAACCGTATCATTGTTAATCTGGAAATTACCTGAATATTGGCGCCGGAAGACTCTTCCACCCGAATAATCATCCAGCTCTCTGTTGAGGCATTTGGGTTGAACCATGTCATCATCTCCAGAATCTCAGCTGGTTTAGGTTTCCTGGGGAGCCAGACACTTGCCCTTGGACACGAAGGTTTGTCCTTTGCATCCACAGCATTGAGCTTAGCGCCATGATGTGGCTTTCTTCGACATTTGATCCTTTGAGATCGGAGTGGTTGCGTTACGACGCAGGATCCTAAGGGCGGCCCGTCTGTCGACTGCACCAGCTTTAGAAGCCTCTGGTCTTGAGTGATCTGCGGGTATATTGCTAACGATAGGATCAGCCCCCGATGCCCTATCAGATGAACCACCAGCCGCTTGGAGCTGACTGGCTGTCTCGTTGCTGACGGAGACCGAGGACTGTCCTTCGCTAGTAGATTGGACCTTACTGGATCCCCAGGTGCGGTTGATCGCAGTACCAGACTTGATCGAGCTCGATTGTAACGTAGCTCTCATTGGTTGGTAAAAAAATTCAATTTTTATATAAAATTAATTATAAAAATCATTTAATTATTTAATTATGTGTCGCCCCATTACTACTAGCTTGAAAAGATAAAATATAATATTTTCCAAAGCAAACGCGCTCGACAAGGCAACGGTGCCACACAAACACTTTGAGGTGGTTCAGACGGCCCCAGTTCGGCCGATTTAGGAAACAACCCAGCTAAGCCGAGATTGAGACACAGCGGCAAGGGCCCCCTTGGGGCGGCCACGGCTGGCATCCGGTGATGGCCAGAAACTTGCCTGTTGTTCAGCGCGCACAAACACTTCGCGTAAAATGGGATGTGCCCTTCGCAACGAGTTATCTGAGTGGGTTATAAATGTCCTTTACACGTATTTACTTGGAAAATTTGAATTTAAATTAATTATTTTTAAGGATCGTAGCACCAGCGCGAAGTGTGACCAGGTATCGATATCGATCGAATCATCCTGGCTGTTACATACTTTTGCAAAAAATTAATATACTCTGTATAGCTTTGCTACAGAGTATAGTTAAGTGGTTAACTCGAACAGCTCAGAAGCTATGATTTTTGTAACGTGTTTTGAGAAAACGCCCAATTGTGCGGCGTTGGTTTCATTGATTGATATGTTAGGTAAGGAAGTTGCTGTTGACCACAGATGGGGTCACACATAGACCTTAGGGTCCTTAATGAGGCAGGGTGATTATTTGGGTACGTTTGACTTTGAAATCTCGGAGGATTTTTGACGTTTTGGCAAATGCCAATAATTGTTTTGGTGGCCTCTTAGCCGCTTCCTCCAAAGAAGAGAAGCGTGGGGTGTGCAGAATTATTAATCTTATCATGGCAATTGCTGGGCAGCTGCAAATGAGACGTTCTGCGACTCCAGATCCTCCCTATAATTTGAATGGCTTTTGCAAGACTGTCTGCCATCTCGTTTCCATCGATGCCCCGGTGGCTGAGAATCCAGTAGATTTGCACCTTTCTGGAGATGCTGAAAAATCTAGTGCTTCGCTGCTTTCCAGGACATTTCTGGAGTTGATGGAGTGTCCCTGATGGAGTTATTGTCACTTGGCCGTCCACGTAGATTTTTATTTGGTTCTTTGCAGCGTGAGTTGCTGCCAATTCCGCTGCTCTCCTTATTGCCAAGATTTCCGCCCGGAATTTGGTGCAGTCGTTTGGCAGTTTGTATAAGAACTTTATTTCTGGCTGTGCACAGTATACGGTGGCTCCGACTCCTAGATCCATCTTTGAGTCTTCTGTAAAGTGCGTTGCTTCTTGGGCCAGTCCTGTACACCAGTCTTCTGATCTTATCTTTGGTGGAGACCATTGCGGTACCTTGTATCTCATGGAAAAAAAAATTACGTCCGTCTTCTCCGCATTGATACTAAGTCCGGCTTCTGTGGCCCAATTTAGTATCTCTCGAAGTGTGAAGTCTATAATTGAGCTGAGAGTCGATGAACATTTTCCCACGATAATTATGCTTATGTCGTCGGCATATGCGGTTATCTTGGGTGCTTTCCTTCGGAATTCCGATAGTTGTTGTATCTCTTGGTAAAGAAATTGAGGCCCGTCTTACCCGCATTGATACTAAGACCGGCTTCTGTGGCCCATTTTAATATCTCTTTGAGTGTAGAGTCCATGATTGAGCTGAGAGTCGATGGACATTTTCCCATGATAATTATGCTTATGTCGTCGGCATATGCGGTTATCTTGGGTGCTTTCCTGCGAATTTTTGTTAGCAGTTCGCTAACCACAAAGGTCCATAGAAGGGGTGACAGTACTCCGCCTTGAGGCGTGCCGCCGTGTGCCCAATTCGTCTTGGTTATGGTACCCCACTCGGCTTGTACTCTTCTGCAGCTCAGAAGGACCACGAGTCCTTATGTATTGATATAGCTCTTAGGCTGCGCATTATCGCCTCCGTGGAGACGTTGTTCAATGCACCAGATATATCAAGGAATGCTCCCAAGGCATACTTTTTATAGTACAATGCTTTCTCGATGGTGGCTACTAGGGAGTGTTGCGCTGTTTCCACCGATTTCCCTTTCGTGTAAGCGTTTTGGTTGTTCTTCAAGGTCAGGTTCATGCTTTCTCTTATGTGGAGGTGTAGTAGTTTTTCAATTGTTTTAAGCAGGAATGCAGTGAGGCTAATGGGCCTGTAGTCTTTTGGCTGCACGAGACTGAATTTCCCCGTTTTGGGTAGAAACACAACACGTGCTGTTTTCCAGTCCATAGGTACATAACCCCACCCCAGGCAAGTTTCAAAAATGGACTGTAGCCATGGTTCGACTAAAGTTTTGGTCGTTTTGAATAGGGTGGGAATTATTCTATCCAATTCGGGGGACTCGTAGCTCGCGAACGAGTCGATCGCCCATCGGATTCTCCTGGAGTGACTAAGTTGGTTGGGATATTAGTTTGTTAAGAGGTTGCGAAGCGTGTCTGGCTCGGTGACAGTGTGATAGTGATAGTGCAGCCCGGGAAGTGCGCGTCGAGGAGAGCGTGTAACTTTTTTGCTGCTTTGAAACCAGCTTCCTGAGTCTGGCTGTTTCCGAAACCTTCTCTATGCTGGAGCAGAATTTTCTCCACGAATGTTGTTTTGCCTTCCTTACTTCTTTTTTGAAGAAGCGAAGTTTAATCTTCTACTCCTCCCGGATTATCGCTTCATCCACTTGTTTGGAGAGTTTGAAGTATTCTTGAACATCCTTCCTCTGCTCTTTCAGTTTTTGAGTCCACCAAGGGGTCTGGTTCTGCTTTTGGTAACTGTGAGCTTACACGAGGTTTTGTATGCTTCGATGAGATTGATAGTGAGCGACATTATTTTAAAATAAAATTTTAGATTATGAAATGCAACTCGCATTATGATATATTTTGCATTATGTTTAATTTGAATATGTATTTATTTTCTTAAATATAGACGTTACTGTTATTTTAGTCTTCCTCTTCTTCTCTGGCCTGATATATTCATCACAACCGATTTAGTCATCACAACCGATTTACGGTCAAGGCCTCCGCGATCTGCTTCCGCCACTCTCCTCTGTCTCGAGCGAGCTGCCATTAGTTGGTCACATCAAGCTTTGAGATATCTTTCGTCACTTGGTCACCCCATCTCAGCTTTGCTCGTCCCACCCTTGTCGTCTAGGCTGCCACATGCGAGGCTGCTTCTTGGAGGGATGCACCATACCTAATTGCTGCTAAATATCAGGCCGGATTTCGTTATTTATAAAATGCCTGCAGCTGATGTGCCAACCTGCTCGTAGGTAACGACCGCCTCCACCTCGGCCACCACTCTGAACGCCTCCCAGAAATGGCTTGTTTGACCCAGGCATGTTTGAAGGCCCAATGTTTGGGCCGTTTCTCCTGTTCGAGACTTGTCGGCCACTGCCAAATGTCAGTGTTTGGTGTAAAACAAGTCTCTGGCAAATATGAAATTGAAATTAAATTAATTTTAGATATGCGGACTGCGGTCGAGCACCATTAATACCGCTCTGCAGTTTTCTTGGGTGGGTGCTCTTATCAGCTCAACTGTTTTGTTTATAGCTCCGGTGTTTTTTTTTTTTTTTTATCTGATCGTACTTTTCAGAATATATAGATGGACGGACGGACAGACGGACATGGCTATATCGACTCGGCTGTTGATGCTGATCAAGAATATATATACTTTATGGGGTCGGAAATGTTTCCTTCTCCCTGTTACATACATTCGCACAACTACATGATCCCCTTTTCCCATTTTCAATGGGAACAGGGTATAAAAATACTAAGACGTTTTCATTGAAAAGAACAAGTATTTCTCACTAAAACTAGTTTTCCGAGTTTTTTGTCTATTGAATAATGAATGTTTATATAAATACAATTTAAATAATATATAAATATAAATAAAATGGATACAAATAAATCTATATAATTGATTTTTTCACAGTATATAAAGTCTTGGGTGCCGTGTCGTGTTTTTTAAATTATTGACAGGGCGTGTGGTGTGCGTGTTTTACGTAGGCTGTTGGTGTTAGAGTGGTGTCGTGTTGGCAAAGTTCGACCCGCGCCCATCTCTATAAGGAACCGACGACTGCACCATCTTGAGAGGGTTGGCTTGTTACAAAGGAAACGGCAAAGGATCTCTGGATCAACATTGATCGGGAATCTAAGGCCCTTATCCTGCATTTGTGCAATATTCTTCTTCTCGGGCCTGATATAGTCATTACAACCGATTTACGGTCAAGGCTACATCAAGCTTTGAGATATCTTTCGTCACTTGGTCACCCCATCTCAGCTTCGCTCGTCCCACTCCGCACTCCGTTGGTACACCTGTTTTGCTGGAACTTGGTCATCCATACGAGTAACATTTCCTATCCAACGCAGTCGCTGATGCTTTATGGGCTCGACAAGATCAGTGTCGGATGCGAAATTCGTCGCCAGCTTCTAGAGGTCTATAAACCCTCTAAAGAACTTTTCTCTCGAAAACGCAAAATTGCCGACGGATCGGCTGCTGTTAATGTCCACGATTCTGCGCCGTATTTCAGGACTGGGATGATAAGCGACTTTATAGCGCAAATTTCTTTTTTCGAAAGAGGTCTATGCTCTTGAACTACCTACTGAGCCCATAGTAGCATCGGTTTGTAAGAGTAATTCTTCTTCGAATTTCTAGATTGATGTTGTTATAGCTGCTTATCGTCGTTCCGAAGTAGACAAAATCGTTAACTACATTAAAGTTGTGTCCTTCCATTGCAACGGATTGTCCAAATTGTTATTTTATTCGGTCTCTATGATCTCAATAACAGGCTGTTCCATGTGAGGCTGATCCATGCTAGGCTGCTTCATGCGATGCTGTTCCTCGGAGGGCTGAAGCTTGCTAGGCTGCCCAATGCGATGCTGCTTCTTGGAGGGATGCACCTTACCTCATTGCTGCTAATCATCAGGCCGGATTTCGCTATTTATAAAATGCCTGCAGCTGATGTGCCAACCTCATCGTAGGTGAAGACCGCCTCCACCTCTGCCACCACTCTGAACTCTAATTTCGACGGGAAAAAAAGTACATAATTTCGATGGAAATTATGTCGTTTTGAAACGAAATTATTCCGACATGAAAAAAACTAATTAATTTCGATCTAAACTATGTCGTTTTGAAACAACATTATTCTGTTCTAAAACGACATAATTCCGACAGGAAAAAAACGACATAATTTTGATTCAAATTGTACTGGGCGAAATTATGTCGTCGAAATTAAGTCGCTATGCCGGTTAAGACATGGCTGAGGACAACGATGACTGAATCTCGTCTAAATGGTAAGCAGCGCAATATTAAATGAAAACTAAAATATTAACACCTGTATTTTTTGGTTAAAAGGATTATGTATGCTGAGTGCGCATAGACGGTTTGTCTTTGGCAAAAAAGCTGAGTTCGTGTTTTGGTGTGCTTGAACGTGTTTTGGACGAATTTGCCAGGTATCCAAGGAAACTTATAATAATTTAAAATTATAAAATTTATAGGAATGGAATACTTTTGAACCTTTTTTTTTTTAAATAAGTTTTTATGTTATCTGGAATCAAGCCGTTATCGGAAAAAAAGTTCAAAATTTAATTTTAAAATGTTTTATAAACAAAGTTTTTTGAGTTTAAAGGGCTGGAAAAATTGTTTTCCCCCTTTCGTCGAAAGCTGGCTACGCCCTTGTAAATATATATTGGTAATGATTACACTATACCAAATAACAAAAACTAACACTAAAGGCTACAATCCGTTAAAAAGGAATATATCGTTCTTATTTTCGGGAATTTTCCGACTTAACGGTCAAATTTTCCAACATCGGAAAGTGACATCTAAATTCCTTGTACTTTCTATCCTTTCAAACCGAATTTCAAGCCAATCGGATGAAAAATAAATTTTGCACATGTAATTTTCCGGAAAATTTCCTTGTGGAAGGATTTTCCAAAATCGGAAAAACACGTGTCCAATCATTTTGCATTCTTTGTTTACAAACCGAGTTTCAAGTCAATGGGATAAAAAATTAAATTTTTCCAATACAAACTTTTCTGCTGCTTTTCCAGGAATTTTTCGACCCTACTGTCGAATTTTTAGACATCGGAAAATGACATATCAATTTACTTCACTTTCTATGCTTACAAATAAATGTCAAGTCAATCGGACGAAAAATAGATTCTTGCATATCAAATTTTCAAGGAATTTTCCTTGTGTGCGGATTTTTCAAAATCGGAAAAGACAAGTCCAATTATTTCGCATACTTTGCTCACAAACCAAGTTTCAAGTCAATCATATGAAAAAAAAAATTTTCCCAAACAAATTTTTTCGACGCTTTTCCGGGTGGAATTTTCCAAAACCCCGTCTTAGTACTCACTTTCAGCATAAGACAAAACTACTATAAAAAATTCAGATTCCTATCTCTTATGGTTTGGGCTGTGCGACAGTCATCCAGTCAGTCAGTCAGGATTAACAACTATATATAAATAGACTAGCATATAACCAGACGCGCTTAGCCGCTGTCATAATAATCAGTATGGACCTATCAGTAACAAATATCAAAATCAGTATATAGACCTAAACTTATAAATATCACAATACACACAAATAACCTAGAGCGCTTCGGCGCTGTCATAATCATTATAGACCTAATAAATATTAAAAAGCCTTTATTATCCGATTCCCGTTTCAGTTTGGAGTTATTATTGTTACAAACCGAGATTCAAGTCAATCGGATGAACAATAGTTATACTCTGTTCCATAGGTACTCAGAGAATAATAAGTTTTGTGCAAAAGTATATAACAGTCAGCACTTATTAAGTATTTTCTTGATCAGAATCAACAGCAGATCAAGTATGGCCATTTTCGTCTGTCTGTTCCTATAACCGCACAGATCTCAGAAATGTTAAGAGATAGAGCTTTGACTTGTTTGGGAAAAAAGCTTCTATTACGCTATCGGTATCGCTTTCGCTATCGCTATCGTAATCGTTATGGTATAAAAAATATCACAATACACACAATATAGCCTTTGGCATATGACCCTGCGCGCTTCGCCGCTGTCATATTATAGTCAGTAAGGACCTAATAATACTAAATATCAAAATCAGTATATAGATCATCATCGTCGTTACAGCTATTGTTATCGTTATCGTTATCGCTATCGAAATGATCGTAAAGAAAATCTGAATTTATTTCACTTACTATCCTTACAAACCGAGTTTCAAGTCAATCGGATGAAAAATAGAATGTTCCCCATTCAAACCTTTTCGACGCTTTTCCGGGAATTTTCCGACCTTACGGTCAAATTTTCCAACATCCGAAAATTACATCTCAATTAATTTCACTTACTATGTTTACAAACCGAATATCAAGTCTTGCATATCGAATTTTCCCCGTGCGCGGATTTACCGAAATCGGAAAGCCACGTGTCCAATTATTTCGCATACTTTGCTCACAAAACGAGATTTAATTCAATCGGATGAAAAATTAAATTTTGACAATACAAACATTTCTGACGCTCTTCCTGGAATTTTCTGACCATACTGTCGAATTTTCCAGCATCGCAAAATCACATCTCTATTTATTTCACTTACTTTCCTTACAAACCGAATTTCCAGTCAATTGGATGAAAATACGATTTTTGCATCTCAATTTTCAGGGAATTTGCTTTGTAGGCTGATTTTCCGCTATCGGGATAACACGTGTCTAATTTGTTTGCATACTTTGCTTTAAAACTGAGTTTCAAGTCAATCGGATAAAAAAATCAAATTTTCCCCATACAGACTTTTCCGACGCTTTTCCGACCTTACGGTCAAATTTTCCAACATCGGAAAAATACATCTCAATTCATTTCATTTACTTTCCTTACAAACCGAGTTTCAAGTCAATCGGATGAAAAATAAAATTTTTCCCATACAAACTTTTCCGACGCTTTTCCGCGTGGAATTTTTTCAAATCCCCGTCTTAGTACCCACTTTCACCACATAAGGAAACTTCTTCCCAAATTTCAGCTTTCTATCTCTTACGGTTTAGGCTGTGTGATGGTTGCCAATCAGTGAATCAGTGAATTAGTCGGGACAAACTCTTATATATGTAGAGAGATTGGGAAACTTAAGACTCCTCAGTTTTCAAATTCGTTGACTTATTCGTTCTTGCGCGAGAAGTCATTCTTCTAATTTTACAAGAGTGACTTGCAAAGTGTTTCGTGGCAGGTATTTCTATTGCTATGCGGGATAGTGCATCCGCTGCATAATTTTCTTTTCATGTTTTGTTGATTGTAATGACCCGCGCACGCACAATGATTATACACAAGTACTGCTTAGCTATCGGCATATATTTAATGGTTCACGCTTGACGTCTACGAATCAACTGAACATTATTTATACACAATCGATAGCCTTGTCGATTGCTCTGACATCCAAGGCTCAGGCACCTACACCCCTCATTATTGTTTTTTTTTTTCAAATGTGCCAATAGTACATTTTTGGCACATTTTGTACGAATTTACTAGAGCATTGGCACAATGCCATTGTTTTACCCCGGCTTTCGAAATAAGTCTTTGAAAAAAAATATCGGACCTGAGTCGTAAATTCGTTGGAGTACATATGACAACGTGTATGTTAGCAAAAACCACAATGTTTAAGCATAATTTTTTTTTTGAAAATCAATTAAATTGATTGTAGAAATTGGGCATTCAGTTAAATCGAGCTTCATTTTCATCGAGCTTCATTTTCATTGCAGTTAAATATCCTTTTGCTTGTATGTGGAAATGACTTTCTAAAAAGCTAATGTTGGACTAATGAGAATTTTCACTAGCCTTTGGCTTAAATAGCCAGCAAAGATTTGACCACGAAATTTGGCCACCAAATGATTAGACGAGAGATTTGTAAGTACAAAGGGTTTAACAATGTTTATTCAAGTTTGTATTATTCGATTTAGCGACAGTTTGATTTAGTTAAAGTTGCAAATGAATTATTGGATAACGCTCCAGGCAGATCAGACGTGATCCCTGCCGGTTACAATGAGTTACGATTTTCGACTGTGCGCAGCGGCCAAAGTTGCCGGCGCAGCGTGCATGGCGAAAAGAAGAGCAAGTAAGGCGACAAATGAGAGCGAGGGTTGCAATTATCCTTACCTTAAATATATATTGGGAGAAAATCTAGCGAATAATTGCAATCAAAATAATTAAAATGCCTTTGAAAGATTACACATTACGACAAAAACCGCGAGATGGAGTACCACTTAAAGATCCACCCACTAACCACGCAATATGGGTTATTAACTAGACTAAAAAATAGACCAAACTGCGTTTTCAGATTTTCTAACGAATCATTTTTGCACTGACTACGAGCATTTTCGTACTAGCAATTGACTTATAGCAACATTGACCATTTAGGATGTTAACAGCTAACAAAAAACTATCCAATTAATCTAATGGGTAAATATCTTCATTATCAGCAGGAATACAAATATTATAATTTAAATTCTTTAGTTCGAAGCACTTTAGTGTATCGCGGTTAGTCCTTTAAAGGAACTTTATAGTGAATTTGTTCTATTTTCTTGCTTCCAATGAAGCAGGTTACCTATAATATTAATGGCATAATATTAAGGCAGTTTGTATAGAATTATACACTTTAATTGAGCACGCTTGTAATGTAGTATTTGTACTGAATAGCTCTTGCGAGCGATTCTTCTTTTATACATAAAATTCATGCCTTAAATCTAACTTATCTATTGCTTCGTTTGTAAGACGAGGCATGTGTATGTTTATGTGCTTGTGCGTTGGTAATTATCATGTGCACACATATGTGTCGGTCTAGTGGGAGGAACATTGACATCATTTCCAGAATGTCATTCGGGGTGCTTGGCTTTTTGGGCAGCCAAGCTCACGCTCTAGGGAAGGAGGCATCAACCCTTAGTTGAGACCCTGGGTAAACTTTCAGAATCTTCGCGATCGATCCTTGAAACCATCCCGCATGATTGCATAAAGGCGGTGGGCCTGGGTTCGCTTTAAGCACCTCCAACGCAACAGCTCCTAGCACAGCCTCTTTGCTCAGAATAAATTTGTATGCTGTAGTAGTAGCTGAATGCAGCGCTGCTACTGCGCTGCAGCAGTGAGGAGTCTATTTATCATAACACGACAATCGTCATCTGATCTTTACCAATATGATCTGGTGAATCGATAAAAAGTCCCAACTATTATATATGTCTAAAAGATATGTGGAAGATATGACTTTTTTTTCAAATTGCGGAAGCGAGAGGGGGCTTGACCAAAATTGAAAATTAACTTGATCTGCCTGCAGGTATAACCTCTATCTCTTACCGAAGCTGAGGTCTGAGCGTTCATACGGACAGACATATGGACATGGCTATGTGGACTCGACTGTTGATGCTGATCAAGAATATATATACTTTATGGGGTCGAAGATGCTTCCATCTGGCTGTTTCTTAGGTTAGGTTAGGCTGAGATGGTAGGAGCGGTGATGCTCCTTCACTTAGACCAAAAATATGTCCATTGTGATGCCATGTAACCCCTATTTTACTTTTAGACAGTAAAGGGAGGGTCATCCTTTCTAAACCACTTTGAAAGTAGCACAAATTTAAGTAATAAAGTAATCTCTATTTCAGAGACTGCTGAAATTTCTGGTAGGAAGTGCTGACCTAAGATTGCGAATCGTCTCCTACTGAGAGCTGGACAGTGACATGGGAGATACTGGACGCTTTCTTCTTCATCAACTGAACAACAGCTTCTGCAGTAGTCATTGTGGCTGATGCCAAGGCTAGCGGCATGCCTGCCTATAAGGCAGTGTCCTGTGAGAATTCCTACGAGTAGGGAGACATTCTGTCTACCTGGACGCAGTAGTGATAAAGTTTTTTTTGATGTGAAACATCTTTAATTTCGGTACCGAGGATTTTAGTAGGGGTAAAATTTGATTTCAGAGTCACGCGTCACGCTGACTTGCATATTTTGTGGTGTTGTTGTTTTCGGTTTGAATGTGCGGCTGGTGGTGTGCAGTGGGAGTTGGGTGGGCGGCCACACAACTTAAGGTAAAGATGAAGATAAAGACGAATATGAGGATGAGGCGGAGGAGGATTAGGAGGAGGATTAGGAGGAGGAGGAGGAGGCTTTGGAGGCGGAAGAGGATTGGGAGGAGGCAGATGAGGATTAGGTAGATATGGAGGAGGAGCATTAGGATTAGGAGGCGGAGGAGGATTAGGAGGAGGCGGATGAGGATTAGGAGGATTTGGAGGATGAGGATTAGGAGGCGGAGGAGGATTGGGAGGAGGCGGATGAGGATTAGGAGGATTTGGAGGAGGAGGATTAGGAGGCGGTGGAGGATTGGGAGGAGGCGGATGAGGATTAGGGAGATTTGGAGGAGGAGCAGGAGGATTAGGAGGAAGAGGAGGATTTGGAGGAGGCGGATGAGGATTAGGAGGAGGAGGAGGAGGATTAGGAGGCGGAGGAGGATTGGGACGAGGCGGATGAGTATTAAAGAGATTTGGAGGAGGAGCAGGAGGATTAGGAGGCGGAGGAGGATTGGGAGGAGGCGGATGAGGATTTGGAGGAGCAGCAGGAGACGGAGGAGGATTGGGAGGAGGCGGATGAGGATTAGGAGGATTTGGAGGAGGCGGATGAGGATTAGGAGGCGGAGGAGGATTGGGAGGATTTGGAGGAGGCGGATGAGGATTAGGAGGATTTGGAGGAGGAGGAGGAGGATTAGGAGGCGGAGGAGGATTGGGAGGAGGCGGATGAGTATTAGGGAGGTTTGGAGGAGGAGCAAGAGGATTAGGAGGCGGAGGAGGATTAGGAGGAGGCTTTGGAGGAGGCGGATGAATATTAGGAGGCGGAGGAGGAATGGAAGGATTTGGAAGAGGCGGATGAGGATTAGGAGGAGGATTATGAGGCGGAGGCGGAGGAAGATTGGGAGGATTTGGAGGAGGCGGATGAGGATTAGGAGGAGGAGGAGGAGGATTAGGAGGCGGAGGAGGATTGGGAGGAGGCGGATGAGTATTAGGGAGGTTTGGAGGAGGAGCAGGAGGATTAGGAGGCGAAGGAGGATTAGGAGGAGGAGGAGGAGGCTTTGGAGGAGGCGGATGAATATTAGGAGGCGGAGGAGGAATGGAAGGATTTGGAGGAGGCGGATGAGGATTTGGAGGAGTGGGAGGAGGAGGAGGAGGGTTAGGAGGCGGAGGAGGATTGGGAGGAGGCGGATGAGTATTAAGGAGATTTTTAGGAGGAGCAGGAGGATTAGGAGGCGGAGGAGGATTGGGAGGAGGCGGATAAGGATAAGGAGGATTTGGAGGAGGCGGATAAGAAATGTGTAAAAAGTATTCAAAGAAGCGTATATAGGCATGAAGTGGCGATATGCCGAATTCAAAATACTTCTTCTCCACTTCTCTTAAAAGACATTTTTCCAAATCATTCATTTCTGTAGGTATTGTTGCAAAGGATCCGCCGATTTAGTTTAATTTGAATCTTAACTGAAATTTAATTTTGTCCATTCATCAGTGTTCGCAAGTATCGATAACTTTGTATCGAATCTTTGCAACACTGTCTAACTTGCAACACTCTAATTGAGTCAGTCGAAGTATGAGATGAAACGAAGCGTACGTATGGACGGAAAATTGTGTTCAAAACTAACTGTTAATTTTTTAGGAAAGTGATGTTTTATTACCTCACCCGAACTTACTCATACCCCCTTTTATCAACGATATCGCACGGGTTATTTGGCGGAGATTGGAGGGTTAATTTCGTATAGGATTCTCGGCTCAACATCTTTTATTTCGCTTCTTTTTCCCTTGAGGGAAGTGAGCAAGACGGAAGTTTGTGAGGCTTTCGCTTGGGAGAAGTGAATCGTCCAGGAAGAGGACAACATTGTGTTGCACTGGCAACAGGAGAAGAATCTTGGAATCAGAGAAGCTGTGGACAAGTCGAAATCTGACGCGCAATTTGACGTTGCGTGTGTGTGTAACTGCAGTTCGACGAATTGCATGAGTAAGAGCGAGACGACGCCTACGCATACACACAAAGGAAAAGGAGGGATCGTGCACGTAGTAGCTGACGAAATAGATGCGTGTACATGAGGTGTCAGCAATTTGGCAATTTAAACGAACTTAAATTGGTAAGTGCCTTTTAGATTGTGGTTTGGGATTTGGGTTGTCTGTTGGATGGTGCAAACTAGGTCTCAAAAGGGCAAGATGGAAATTGATGGAGCTGTTGGAGACGACGACAGTATTGACGGTGCACGGGCACAGGAAATTGAAGAAAGTAGAATGATACCGAACACACAGCAAATGATGCTCAGTGCAATGGTACAGCAAATGCAACAATTTCAAATGGAAATTGTTAGGATGAACGAAATTCATATGCAAAAGACGAATCTTTTGATTGAAGTGCTAGCAGGCACGCGCAACACGAGCAGTGACGACGCCCCGCCAAGAATCTACACGTCCTTTGTACGATCTGCCAGAGTTTGATGGCACACCTGAACTATGGCCTATGTTTCAGGAAACATTCAATATGACTACCGGAGAGTATGCTTATAGTGATAAACAAAATTTACTGCGCCTGCAAAAGGCACTCCAAGGCGGGGCCAGAGAAACGGTAGAGTGTTTACTTATACACAGCCAAAATGTTGTCAACATTATGGACACCTTGAGGCAGAATTTTGGTAGGCCTGAACTGTTAATAAAGAGTCAAGTTAAGCGAGTAAGGGAAACTGCGTGCATCCAAGAAGGAAGATTGGAGCAGTTAGTCGATTTTAAAACCAAGGTTCAGAATTTGGCATCATTTTTAGAAGCATCTGGTGCTCACCAAAATATGAAAAATCCGACCTTGATGGAAGAGTTGTTGCTGAAGCTGCCGATGCAGCAAAGGCTCGAATGGGCAAGGCATGCAAGAACATTGAATCAAGAGCAGACTATCAAGGATCTCAGCGGATGGCTTCAAGCAATGGCAACTGATATACAGGATGCAGGCCTGGTCAATGAACATTGGGTGACCAAGGCAAAAAGGGATCGGAATAGACTGTTTCACACTAACGAGGTGGACAGTAAGAGCAGCAAGCAGTGTAATGTCTGCAAAGAGAATCATTATCTGGAAAATTGTGACGCGTTCGTCCGGCTGAGTATTGACGAAAAATGGACACACTCCAGTCGGGAGTGTCGTACTCGGCATAAATGTAATGTTGACGGCTGCCGGAAAAATATTCATTCGTTGCTACACAAGGCTATAAAGAAGACAAGTGAGGAATCACCTAAAGGCGGTGTATTCAGCGGAACAACTTCGCAGGCGAAGAGCACAACGGTTTTATTTAAAGTTTTGCCGGTTAAGTTGCATGCTAATGGCAATATAGTTAATTGCCATGCCTTTGTGGACGAAGGATCAGCCGTGTCACTAATGAATGAACGACTAGCTGAAGCATTGGGCTTAAACGGCCAAAAGAAAAAAATTACTTTGCAATGGTTTGGCAATAAAAAGGTAACTGAGTTAACAGCTCACTTTAATATTGGAATATCTGGTTGTGATGACAAAAGGATCTACGATTTGAGTGTTAGCACAATGAAGAATTTACACTTGCCATGTCAAACAGTAAACATGTCACAATTGAAATTGAGGTACCATTATCTAAAAACCGTTCCAGTTGAAGACTACACGGATGCAGAACCAGAACTTCTGATTGGGCGTGATTACGTCCATTTGTGTGTGCCAAAGGCAATGCAGCCAACTGCTGGAAATGGCCCAGTAGTTGCAGCTACGAAATTAGGGTGGCTTATTTACGGAAAATGTTATGACGAAAATGGAATGAACGGAAATGCCAACGGAGTGCACTTTGCAACAGAGACGAACGACAATCACATTGAAAAATTGGTAAATGATTACATTGCCAATGCAGAGATGGACGTTCATCAGGTGATGAACCACGTCGAGGGACGTGAAATTGAGAGGTCAAGGAGGTTGCTAGATGAGACAACACGATACGTGGGAGATCGCTACGAGACAGGGCTGCTTTGGATTCATAATAACGTCGAGCTCCCGGACAGCATGGGACTGGCAATGAAGAGACAGTTGACTCTGGAGAAGAAGTTTTACCGGGAACCAGAGTATCAAAAGCAGTATCAGAACTTGATGGCAGAATATGAACGGAAGGATTATATAAAGCAGCTCTCCGGTGAGGAAGTCAAGATGGACTCAAAAAAGAAGTGGATTTTGCCACATTTTGGGGTCTCTAATCCCAACAAACCAGGAAAATTACGGATAGTATTCGATGCGGCAGCGGAAGTCAACGAAGTGTCGTTAAACTCGATGCTAATGACTGGGCCGGACGAATGTCAACCTCTAATTCAAGTGCTGATGAGGTTTAGACAGGAGCGTATAGGAGTCTGTGCTGATATTCAGGAGATGTTTCACCAAGTTGGAATAAAAGCAGACGATCAATGCTCGCAGCGCATACTATGGAGAAATGACCCAAAGGAAGACATGAAGGTATATCAAATGCAGGTCATGACATTTGGGGCCAAGTGCTCACCTGCCTCAGCGCAATATGTGCAAAACAAGAACGCACTGGTACACAAGGAGATGTACGCTGAAGCCGCCGACGCCATTATAAGAAATCACTATGTGGATGATCTTGTACACTGCTTTTCTAATGAAGATGATGCCATAAGAGTAACAAAGGAAATCGTGGAAATCCATCGCAAAGGGGGATTCACACTAAGGAAATTTGTGTCAAATTCAAGGGAATTCAATGAAGTATTCGCCGCAGGAATTAATGGAGAAGTTCTGAGCCTTGATAGGGATGAAGCGTCGCATTGTCAGAAGGTTTTGGGAATGCAGTGGCAGACGCAGGACGATGAGTTTGGTTTCCAGTTGTCATTTGGCAAGATTGATAAGTCACTGTTTTTCGAGAATAGGGTGCCAACCAAGAGAGAGGTCCTACGAATCGTAATGTCGATATTCGATCCATATGGTTTGGTTGCAGAATATTCATTAATTGGTAAATTGCTGCTTCAATCTATCTGGCAAAAGAAAACTAATTGGGATCAGCAAATCGACGCTGAAAATAATGACGTGTGGAGACACTGGCTAAGGTGTTTGAACGATGTGTCCAATATACGTGTTCCGAGATGCTATGGTACTGAGTTCTGGGATGGAGGGGCCGAGCTGCATATCTTTTCAGATGCAAGTGAGGTGGCCTACGCAGCAGTTGGATATTGGCGACTGAGAGCTGGAGAACGTTGGACTGTGGCATTTATTTTGGGAAAGACCAAATGTGCGCCGATGAAATTATCCACGATACCGAGACTGGAACTACAAGCGGCGGTGATTGCGATCCGCCTAAGAAATAACATTTTAAAGGGCCATGATGTACTTCCACACAGAATTTGTATGTGGTCCGACTCAAGGACTGTGTTAGCTTGGATCAAATCGGATCATCGACGATACAAGCCATACGTGGCACATCGCATTAATGAGATTCTGGAATCGTCAAATGTCGATGAATGGCGCTGGGTGCCAGGAAGGGATAATCCAGCTGACTTTGGCACCAAGATGAAAAAGGAAGGCCGACGATCGCTGTGGCTATCAGGGCCAGATTTCCTCATGGACCAGGAGAACTGCTGGCCAGTGGATCCGGGCTGCATGCAAACAGAAGCCGAGCTGCGGCCAAAATTTATGATGTCCATTGTTGATGATCCAGCAAGTATGTTTCAAAGGTTCTCTACTTTCAGGCGGTTGATCCGTGTGCTGGCATGGATGTTACGTGTTCGCTACCGAGGGGTGCGCAGGAAGTTTCTGGAAGCATTTGAGATCGAGCGCGCTGAGGTGGTCTTGTGCAGGGCGGTTCAACAAATGGAATATAGCGAGGAACAAGAAGCTTTGGCAAACGGAGAGGCGATTGCCAAGTCTAGCAAGTTGCAGAAGTTGACACCAATCTTGGACAAAAATGGAGTTATTCGAATGAACGGTCGAATAGCCAATGCAACTGCCGTGAGTGAGAGCACGAGGCCACCGATCATATTGCCGCAAAGAAACCATGTGACAGGGCTAATTCTTCAACATTTCCATAATAAGTGGAAACACCAGAACGAGAACACCATTGTGGCAGAGGTAAGACGGGAATATTACATTCCACATTGTCGCGAGGAAGTGCGTCGTGTGTCGCGTTCATGTAAGGTCTGTCAGTTGGAAAAAGCGCGCCCAGCTGCGCCATTGATGGGACAGTTGCCTGAAGATAGAGTCACACCATATGTGCGACCGTTCACATATGTAGGTGTTGATTACATGGGCCCGTTTCTTGTCACAAGGGGTAGGTCAACAGAAAAACGCTGGATATGTATATTCACTTGCCTGACTGTAAGAGCTGTTCACTTAGAAATAGCTAAGGACTTATCAGCGGACACTTGCATACGTTGAATGTGGTGGGGTGGACGTCTTTTCAAACTCCTGGAGTGGTTGCAGAACAGATGCTGTTAAAACCGGCGCGGAAACAATTCGGGGTAAAAATGACAATTCGGGGGCGTCGATCTCTTCAGTTTCACTGTTTATTTCGCACTAAAACAATTATGTGGCTAAGCTTAAGTCTAGGTTGGAGAGGAGAGAAAGCTCGGACGGTGTGGAACGCGTCGTAGGAAAAGCTCCCTGCACTGCGATCGTGGTGCATACCTTTGCGCGCAAACATCCCGCCCCCCTTGCAATACTATTGCAAAAAAAAGAAAAAAAGGGAAATGGACCTTGAAGCGAAAAAGAACCAAATGCAAGGGGGAAATTGGAAATTGAAATTATTGGCTGCACGTGCCCGAGAGCACCCAGCCGAAAACGGTGTTCTGAGCTAGGGGGAGGCCATCTTGGCATGGAACGACACCTGCCAGGATAATGTCCTGGTAGACATCGCATCCCAACACTATAAAAACAGTGGAGGGACGGAAAAAGTCTTCGTCGGCCAGCTTGATGTTCCCGAAATGCTCGCTCACCTTGCCGGATATGGCTCTCGTGGGAGTGCGGCGTTGCACGTGGGGATCGACCTTGAATACAACCTCCAACTTCTGGGTCGGAGAGGTCTTGGAGCGGATTGTCGCAGTGCAGGCATCTTCGTCTCCCACTCTCGTGATAACGAGCCCGAAAGCCTTCGCCAAAGAAGCACTTATTAGGCTCATAGGAGCGCACTGGTCGAGAAGTGCCATCGTCTCGAACGTTTTGACGCCAGTGTCGAATAGAATTCGCGCTGTTGGGAGGACGCTGACGCTCTTACGCTGCATGAGAGATGCCAGCGTGATGGATGGACCAGAGGATTGCGGTCGCGTCAGTGCTGATGGCGAGCGAGTCCTTGTGGACGGAGCGTGACTCCTGGAGTGAGCGGAACTAGCTCTGGAAGTTGAGCTTGCCGACGGAGATGGAGCCCTCGGTTGAGCTGCCGCCGTTGGGGTTTGCTGGTCCTCCAAGTGCAGCAACGAGTGGTGATCCCCTTGGCATTTGCGGCAAGAATCGCCGCTCCGACAGGTTGCCTCCGAGTGTTGATGGGCCAGGCAGTTGGGACAGTACTTATTTATAAGTACTGCCCGGAGACGCTTTTCAGCGCTCAGCTTAAGAAAGCGCTGGCACTTCTTTAGGGCATGGACCCCTCGGCAGACACGGCAGCGAAATGAGCCCACACCTCTGGGCTGGTGACGGCGCTTGGATGGACGATTGGCGGCTGGACGAGGAGACATATTGAAACTGGAAAACATGTAATTTATATATATAAGTAAAGTGTGACATATACGTTTAAAATAGACAACACATGTTAATTAGACTGCTGGAGCACATTGGGTTCTACTGGGAGAAGGATCAATTTGACCACGGGCCGTTTGATGACGCCACGGGTAGTTACAACATCTACCACGCGGACCAACTCATCAGCTCCTGGAAATGTGGCTTGTACTCGACCGAGGCGCCATTCGTTGGGTGGAAGGTTGTCTTCTTTGACTATAACCATGTCGCCGTTTTGGAGGTTTCTTGTAGGAAGTTGCCATTTGTTGCGTTTATGCAACTCCTTAAGGTATTCTTCCTTCCAACGGAAGCAAAACTGTTGGTTTTGAGCCTTGAGACGTTGCCACCGATTTAAGATAGACGCAGCGCTCTCCCTGATCTCAGGCGCTGCAATAGATAGGAGTGGGCCACCAACTAGGAAATGGCCTGGGGTCAAAGCTAACAAGTCAGTTGGATCCTCTGACATTGGGGATATTGGCCTGGAGTTCAAACAGGCTTCCACTTTTGACAGGAGAGTCGATAGCTCTTCAAACGTGTATTTGAAGCTAGAGGTAGACTTGTAAAACAAAGTCTTAAAACTTTTCACTCCGGCTTCCCATAGCCCTCACATATGTGGGGCACTCGGAGGATTAAAACGCCATGTCAAACTTTGGTGACTATATGTTGACGTAGCACACGCTTTCACTGCCATCAGGAAATCACTAGAAAGGGCTTTAGAGGCTCCAACAAAGGTCTTACCGTTATCGGAGTAAACTTGTCGTGGACAGCCTCGTCTTGCCACAAAACGAGCAAATGCTGCGAGGAACTTCTCGGTCGTAAGATCCGATGTGGCTTCCAAATGAATCGCCTTTGTGCTGAAGCACACAAATACGCAGACGTAACCCTTAGTGATGAGGCAGGCTCGACCTGTGTAGTTTTTTATATCGAACGGCCCAGCAAAGTCGACACCTGTATGAGTGAAGGGTCGCGAAAATGTGGATCTCTCTATGGGTAAATCCCCCATGAGTTGAGTTTGCAGTTTTTTTCGATAAACTACACAGATTCGGCAAGTGCTTATAGTAGCTTTGACAAGATTCCGGAGTTTTGGAATCCAATACTTGGATCGTATAAGGCGGATCATTAACTGGTTCCCACCGTGAAGAGAGACTCGATGCGTAAATTTGACAAGGAGTCGTGTGAGTGTGCATGAATATGGGAGAATGACGGGGTGCCGCTCATCATAGCTTAACGATTCTGACGCTCTCACACGACCGCATGCTCTCATAGCTCCTTTTGTATCGAGGAAAGGGTTCAGGTTCAGAATACTACTGGTAGATGGAATGTTCTGCTTGTTTAGCAAGCACTGATACTCTCTGAGGTACTCTTTGCGTTGAGTAATCACGATAAGTCGTTCTTGAGCCTCGGATAGCTCACTGCTACTAAGCTCGACTGAGAACAAGGCATCAGGTTTTTGACACCGTTTTATGAATCGGTACACATAGGCCATGACTCTAAGGGCTGTGGCGAATTCAGAAAATCGCTCCATCAAAACGAATTGTGGAGGCAACTCTGCTAAGTTGCATTTCACTGGACGAAGTTCTTCATGTGTTTCATGGACCGATTCAACCGGGGATGGCCATTCATCTTGAGACAATTGCAGCCATTCTGGCCCATGCCACCAAAGACTATTTGCAACCAGGTCCTCAGCAGGTACACCTCTACTGGCGAGATCAGCAGGATTGTTCTCGGATCTCACGTGTGACCATTTGCTCGAATTGACGGATTGCGTTATCTTAGCTACTCTGTTAGCCACAAAGGTCGTCCATTTGCATGGTGGTTTGCTGAGCCAGGCTAACACGATGGTGGAGTCTGTCCAATAGAACGACTCCTGACTTTCGATAGACAGCTTCGGAAGGAGTGCGGATGATAACTCCGCCAGAAGGACCGCGCCGCACAACTCTAAACGAGGCAAGGAGATGGTCTTCACAGGAGCGACTCTGGTTTTAGACATAAGGAGATGAACTGTAGTTTCGTGCGGAGTTTCGATGCGAATATATATTGCTGCCCCATAGGCACGCTGGGAAGCATCGCAGAAACCGTGAACCTGCACTTTCGCTTTTGGATGATAGCGAACCCATCTTGGGATACGAATCTCTTGGAGAGTTGGATAGCTCTCAAGGAAATTGTGCCATCTTTGAAGCAATTCCTTTGGCAAAGTTTCGTCCCACCCAAGTTCATGCAACCAAATTTCTTGCATAAAGATTTTAGCACTAACTACGAATGGAGCAAGCCAGCCTGCTGGATCAAACAGTTTGGCAATTTGTGAAAGCACCTCCCGCTTAGTGTAAGAGGACTTCACTTCGACATTGGAGGGGGCGAAGCGGAACTCGTCGGTGTCTGCGTGCCAGCGGATACCTAGAGTCTTCGCTATGCTGGCTTCTTCAATATCTAGGAAATCAGCTCGCAGCAAATGCTCTTTAGGAATTCGACCTAACACATCTTTGTGATTGGAGGTCCATTTGCGTAATGGGAAACCTGCCGCATCAAGAGCCTTACGTAGCTCATCAATGGCCCGAATCGCACTCTGTTTGGTGTGCGATCCTGCCAGCACGTCATCAACATACATAAAATTCAAAATGATGTCGCTTGCTAGTGGAAATTGTGAAAGAACATCTTTAGCCAATTGCTGCAAGACCCGAATCGCCAGAAATGGAGCACAGTTCACTCCAAATGTGACTGTGTTGAGCTCAAAATCAGTGAGCTCGTCATTCCCATTTCTAAATAGGATTCTCTGGAAGGGAGTGTGGTTCGGGTCGACTAGGATTTGCCGATACATCTTAGTGATATCGGCATTGAAAACGAATTGGAAAAAACGCCACTTTAATATTTGGATGGTCAAATCTGATTGTGAAACAGGTCCTGGATGAAGGACGTCGTTCAGACTTTTCCCGTTTGAAGAGGGGCTTGAGGCGTTGAATACAATGCGAACCTTTGTGGTGGTGCTGTCAGGTTTGAATACAGCGTGATGAGGAAGATAGAAGTTATTTGAATCGTTACTTGGAGGGACTGGCCGCATATGACCTAAGTCAAGGTATTCCTGAATAACGGAGTCGTACTGCTCTTTTAGCGGAATGTTTCTCTTGAGGCGACCTTCGTTTCTGAGAAACTGAGCAAGTGCGATGGACCTTGAGTGTCCCAAATTAATGTGTTCAGGATTCTTGAAGGGTAACGAAACTACATATCTGCCACTCTTATCTCTTGTCGTGGTGCGGACAAAATTATTTTCGCATACGGAATCAGACTCTTTTACCAGCTTCGCTGGTAGATCCTCCACCACCCAAAACTTGGTAAGAAGATCATCGAGTCTTTGCTCTTTGCTGACCGAGATCCTAGTAGTAAAGGACGAAACGGTTGTCAAGTTGGATTTTGACACTGGCCCTGTAAGGATCCACCCGAAGATGGTTTCTTGGCCTAACAGGGATCCACAAATATTCGGAAGTGAGCCGCCTAACAAGATGGATGGGAGGATATCTGCGCCTAGTAGCACATCTATCTGCGAACTCTGATGAAAGGATGGGTCAGCGAGCTGAAGATTTGGCAGATTTTTTATAAAACTCTGCGGAATAGGGTAGGAAGGTAGCTTACCTGCGAAATGCGGAAGCACGAAGGCTGAGGTCTCTATTTGGAGTCTTGGTTTCGTTGGAGAGCCTATATGGAATTGACACAACTTCTGAGGATTGGCTGCAATGGCTTGATTCAGGCCAGCGACTTGAGCTTGGACCGCTTGGAAAGGAGGCTTGATGAGATTAAACATTCGCTCAGATATGAACGTTGCCTCTGATCCTGAATCAATCAATGCGCGTGCTTTGAAACAAGTGCCCAAATGACAAATGTTTATTACAGCAGTGCCGAGAAGAACACCTTGAGTGTTAGCCGAGAAATAGTTTTGGACATGTGATGTGGGAGCTGTGGACTGTATAATCGGACTTTGCGTTACCGCAGTAGAACTGGAAGATGCTGTTGCAGAAGGCGTAGAAGGAGGGTCACCACGATGCAGGAGCGTGTTGTGGCGGCCTTTGCACGTAAAGCAATTGTGCTGACTTGTGCAATCTTTAAGATGATGGCCTCTTGCAAAGCAATTTAAGCATAATTTCTGCTGTTTAATGAAATTGGATCTCTCATTAACAGACATTTGGAGGAAACGCTGGCACAGACGCACTGGATGATTCTCTTTTGAGCAAAGTTTGCAAGTTTGCGGTTTGACACTAACTTTTGCTTCAAAAGAGTTGACCTTGTGTGGATTGGGCTCTTTGCGAGCTGGCTTGAAATTATGCGTACTGGTGCTCGGTGTTATGTCTTCTATCGCTTCTAGAGTGCGATAGCGTTCCAATAGGAATTTATTCATTTCACCCCAAGTCGGAATCTCTGCCTTATTCTGGAGCGATTGTTCCCACAAAGAAAGCGTGAGCTTTGGTAATTTGGAGGAGCATAGAAAGACTAATATACAATCCCAATTTTCTGTGCTTATTTTGGAATGATCTAGAGTTAAGCAACCTTGGATAGTGCTTTGTAAATCTTTGATAGCGGCTCCAGATTCTTGGGAAACTGACTGAAGGTTGAAAAGGAGTTTAAGTTGACAGTTGACTAACAGCCTCTTATTTTCAAACCTATCAGTCAAATCCCTCCACGCTGATGCGAAGCCGTCATTCGTGAGCGGGGATTTGGCCACAATTGCCTTCGCTTCACCGCTGGTCTTCGCATTGAGGTGGAACAGCTTTTCGACTTGGGTCAAACTGGGATTGTTTATGTAGACCGCAGTAAAGAGGTCTCTAAAAGTGGGTCACTTTGTATAGTCTCCGCCAAAGACTTCTGTTTCCACAGGAGGTAGTCTACACCCTCTGGGCTGGAAACTGACAGGAGGAGGTGCCGAAACTGTAGCGCTCTCAATATTCTCACTTAAATAAGCTGCACAACGCTCGTAAACTGAATAGCAGTGGTCATATTTTGATTGAATTACTTGTCTATCTTCAAGATTACCTTCAGTCTGACAGAGTGTGTTAGAACAACTCTCCCACTCATTTTCCACTTTTTCCCATAAGGACTGGACTTGTTGCAAACGGATCTTATGAGTTTGAAGAGAAACGTCAGCTGATAAGTCGATCTTCGACTCAAACTGACTTAGTTTGTCAGTGACAGCGATAAACTTTTGCAGAGACATTATTATGGCTTTGGAAATTTGTTGACCGACTGCTCGAGTAGTTGGCTGGCTATTTACCAGAATTGCTGGCACCTTAGCAGGAGTAGACGAAGACGTTTGAGACTTAGATGGAAGTTTGTCAGAAGTATCAACTTTTCTTACTGTGGCGGGTGAAGAATTTCTTCGTGAAGATAGATTTGGAACAGAACTCGATTTTCTATGCTGAGTTACAGGAACAGAGAGACTTTTCTTAGAGTCTTTATCGCTATCAAGTGGCATACTAGGCTCTTTTGGGAGCCGATATTTCAAAAAGTTGAAAAAACCAATATAAATATGTAAGATGGGGATGAAATGAACAAACGGAACGATGGAACGAAACAAGTTCCAGAAAAATATTCTTCGTGTGAGGATGTAAGCGAATGGACTGTTTTATAATATATTTTAGGAATTTAAAAAAGAACCAAGATTAATACGCTGTGAAACGATTGGAATGGAACGATGGAGTGAAACGGTGACAATGGGAGTGAATGTGCAAAAAAAAAAAAAAAATTTAATTTTTTCTTATAAATATTATTGTCAACCTTCGACAAAAACTTATATGCCCCACCTTGTGTAGGGTATAGGGTATTTTCGGCTGCACAAAGAGTAATGTAGACAACTCCGTTAGGTGTCTGTATGTATGCAGCTTTTGCTTTTTGACAAAATAAATAAGTAGATTGTGTGTATATATTTGCATATGTCTAATGCCGGCAAATGCACTTGCGTATATGTTTATATGAAGAGATGTTGGTTTAGTATACAATAAATATATGTTTATAAATTTGTGTTTTATTTATTATTTAATTGGTTAAAGGAGTTATATATGCCGCTTGGGAATGGATTTGGCAATGTAAATATCGATGAGGAATTTGTATGTGCTTTTGTTAGTAGGAATAACATGCAATTTTGGAAAAAGTTCATACAAAATAAAGATCACTTGGCGAAAGGCTTTTATTTAAACGTTGATCGTTGGAACTGTGTGTTTTTACATACATACATACGTACGTTAGCCGTAGGTCAGCACCCTCGTACGTGTATGTATGTGCGGTGGATATTTAAAGCACTGTAATATTTGGAGACTGATATGGTGATATCAGTCTCAGATATCGATCTCTTCAGTTTCACTGTTTATTTCGCACTAAAACAATTATGTGGCTAAGCTTAAGTCTAGGTTGGAGAGGAGAGAAAGCTCGGACGGTGTGGAACGCGTCGTAGGAAAAGCTCCCTGCACTGCGATCGTGGTGCATACCTTTGCGCGCAAACATACGTGTTATACGGAATTTCATGGCTCGACGAGGCAGGCCAAAAAGAATTCGCTCGGATAACGGCACAAATTTCGTTGGTGCTGAGAAGTAATTGAGAAAGGAGCTGCGTAACATGGACCATGAGATGATAGCTGCTGAATTCGCGAATGATAAAATAGAGTGGCTGTTTAACTGTCCGTTAAACCCACACGCGGGTGGCTGCTGGGAGAGATTAGTGCGCAGCGTGAAACAGGCAATTGGTCATGCATTGTTAAGTCGAAACCTTAAGGAGGATGTGCTTTATAGTCTTATGTGCGACGCCGAGAATATAGTGAACTCTCGACCACTAACACATATAGCCCTAGAAAGCCCAACAGATGACCCTATAACCCCGAATCATTTTCTCTTAGGCACTTCTAATTCCAGCCAATCACCGCATCCGCAGGAAGAATCGTATCAACCCACCAGAAAGGATTGGCGTATAGTGCAACAAGTTGCACATTCATTTTGGCGTAAATGGATCAATGAGTATATGCCCGATTTGTGCTGGCGTACAAAATTGTATCACCCGGTCCAGCCTTTGAAGGAAGGAGATCTCGTCCTCATATGCGATGCCAGCTCGCATCGTTCGCTCTGGAAGAAAGGCAGAGTCCTGAATGCTATAGCGGGGAAGGATGGCCAAGTGCGCATCGCAACTGTGAAGACGTCTACTGGAATACTTCGTCGCCCAGCTTGTGTATTGGCCAGATTGAGCATTGGTGAATCTGACGCGTGCTAGATTCACGGTGGCGGGGATGTTGCAGAGGATCCGCCGATTTAGTTTAATTTGAATCTTAACTGAAATTTAATTTTGTTCATTCATCAGTGTTCGCAAGTATCGATAACTTTATATCGAATCTTTGCAACACTGTCTAACTTGCAACACTCTAATTGAGTCAGTCGAAATATGAGATGAAACAAAGCGTACGTATGGACGGAAAATTGTGTTTAAAACTAACTGTTAATTTTTTAGGAAATAAAACATCACACCTCACCCGAACTTACTCATACCCCCTTTTATCAACGATATCGCACGGGTTATTTGGCGGAGATTGGAGGGTTAATTTCGTATAGGATTCTCGGCTCAACAGGTATTGCTCCGCATATAAAGCATTTCATAGAGGATGTATTGCTTAACGCGTTGCACACCTTACCATCTACCATAGTAAGTTGAAGGGTGTGATTTATGAATAAGATTTTATTGGGAATTGCATATTCGGTTGGCTTTAAGTTGCTTATTTTATTCTTGAAGTACTGCTCTTCTTCAACGGATAGTGTGGCGGTCTCCTTTTTAAATTGAAATCTGACCGGCCTACAATAGCGTGTAGATGATGGCCTGGGATTTTTCCATATAACTTTAGAGCCACTTTCAGTTACCAGCTGAAGTGGGACGTACGATGTTACAAAAAGGTTTCTGTCGTTGTCATTACAGTTTGAAAACTTTTGTTTGTATTCACTGTGCCCAGTACTGCCATCAAAACCCCATTTTCCAATTAATGTTAAATTATTTTCCGTTTCATCAAGACAATTTTCAATTAAACTCTTTTGAAGCTCTAAAATACTTAAAGCTGTGTTGTCTAGTAGACTCTGCAGTTCGACTTCTGCATATGTTTCGTCTACTGTTATGTTATTTGGGTATCTCAATGTTTTGAATTTGAGGATTTTCTCATAGCTTGGCAGTATATTGTAAGAAGCTTCACAATTAATGAATTCACGAATAAGCAAGTATTGGTGTTTCGTTAATCCGGTGTCCATTAAAAGCGATAATACCTTTTCAATATTTGCTTCGGATGACTTTAGACTCGGTGGAAGTTCGGAAGAGCGCAAAGCAAAAGCTGCAGACTCATCATGTTTTGCTAACAGGGCTATCCAACGACGTGTAGTCCTTTTTGAGGACTCAGCAAAATCAACTTTGGGGCGTCCACGATCAGCACTCGGAAGCATTTGTTGAGAAAAACAAGTGGGCTTCAGTATAATAGTTTCCTTCCTGTTCAGCCAATCGGATTGATATTGTATTACTGAACTCTTAATACGTTTGTATTTAACCCAATAAATATTTATTTTCTTGCAAATGTATCCAATACATTTCTTAAGGTTACTCAACTCGACTGCGTAGCCCTTGTTCGTAATGCTTAGTTCTACCAAATTAATCACACTCCGAGTTTTTTCGGCATTCGTGCCCTTTTCTGTACACCAAAGATGAAAGATATGCATGCGTGAAAACACGCAGTTATAAGAAGTTCCTAAAGGAAGAAGAAGAAACATTAAAATGTTTAAAAAAAAATAAGCAAAATTTTCTACAAACACAAATGACGAAAACAAAAGCAAACTCACAAAAACAAAGGAAAAGCAGCAGTTGCGTCTCAAATTTGGCCTTGACAAATAGTAAGACGGCTTTGATTTATTCATGGATGTACACAAATCAGCAAATATCAGCAGCTACACTTAACATTTATATTACCTTAAAACATTGACAAACACATTGATAACACTCATTAAGGGGGAATCGGGGGGTAACACAACTAAACATGAAAAAGACGATCACAAAATACACAAAAAATATTAAATCGATTATGTTAATTTCACAAGAAAAATATGACAATTAATTTAAGTATCAATATCTATATTTAAAGTAAATACCTTCAACCTCAAAATGCATTTTAAATATTTAAATTATGAGCACTATAGCAATAGTTTGACCAATTTGAACTGCAATTTTGTTTTGTAAAAATGATTTCTAAGCGCTGCAGCGCTGCAAAAATGAACACGTGTTCGCGCTTTGTATTCTATTTTTAGAAGTCCCGTTAGAATTTCAGCCAAAACCGGTTTGCCATCAAGAAATTTGAACATTTAAGAGACAATTTGTATAAGTTGTGCCCAAATATTTCGTGATCGATTTTTTGATTTTTGGCCTATTAACGCAACCACACTGCAGTGTTATCTCCAGTCATCACATCATCCATATAAAAGTCTTCTTTAATGACTAGCTGATGCATCGTCATTCTGGCAGTAAATATCAGACAGTTGCTGCAATGAGCGCACTGCCAGAAATGGTGCAGCTGACGTTCCATATGTCACGGTGCCCAATTTAAACTCACGAATTGTCTCCTTTGGATCTTCTCTCTATATAATGTATTGATAGTCCTGATACTCTGTTTTGATTTTGTTCTACCGGTACATCTTTTCAATATCAGCGGTCATTACATATTTCCACAATCACCAATTTGCCAGAATGTCGAAAATATCCTTTTGAATCTTGGGCCCGATGGCCATTACATCGTTTAAGCTGAGTCCATTGCTCGACTTTGCAGAGGCATCAAAAACCACCCTTAGTTGCGTGGTTAGGCTGTCAGGTCGAATGACTGCTTGATGTGTCATGTAGTACTTTTCTTGACCTTTCGCTTTTACTTCCACCATATGACCCAGCCGTAGGTACTTTTCCATGAATACTTTATATTGTTGGAAAATGTTTTTATCCTTTTTAAACCGTTTCTCCATTTGCATCAGTCTTGCTACTGCTTGTCTGCGCGAGTCTCCTAGCTCAAACTCGTTGCGAAAGGGGATTGAGACAACAAGGCGTCCATCAGTATCCACTGTAGTCGTATTTTTGTAATGATCTTCGCAGCTGGATTCCTCAATTGTTTTAATATTTTCCTCCTCCTCCAGTTCCCAGAATCTTTCAAGATCATCATTGGAAATGGTTGTTGCTGTAGCGATGATTTTATTTGGTTTTGCCATTGAAATGTTTCCCGACACTATCCAACCAAATTTCGTTTTTTGGCCCAGTGTCCCTTTAACAGTTTTTACCTGGCCCATCATAATGGCCGGAAACAAATCTGCGCCAACAATGAGGTCTATCCTGCTGGCCTTGTTGAAATTGGGATCGGCAAGACTACAATTTTTCCAGTCCTTATTGATGTCAATGTCAATATTGTTGATTGGCAAGACTCTATGTAGTTTTGACAACACCAATGCCTCATTGCTTGTTTCAAATTTGTTGGCGAATCTAGGCTTCATTTTCAGTTGAACGCTGTTCTTGGAAATCTCTATGCCATTGGAGAATATTCCCTGGATTTCCACCACCTCCTTTGTCCTTGGCAGCTTTAAAAGTTGAGCAGCTTCCTCTGAAATGACTGTCCTTTGCGATCCTCCATCCATAAGTGCTCTTAATATTTGATAATTGCCAGTCGAATCTTTGACATTTATCAGAGCTGTAGCTAGTAGAGTTTCCTGCCCGTTCTTTTGTTTGAGGCAGTTTAGCCTCTCCTTCTTTGCTTCCTCATGAAGCAATGTGTTGTGGTTTCTGTTGCATTTGACGCATTTCCAAGATTTCTTGCAGTCTATCATACTATGTGCACCAAAACAGCGATAGCACAAGCGATGTTTTCTGACAAACTCATTTCGTTTTACAGTCGCTACTCCTCTAAACTTTTGGCACTTCAATATGTCGTGCCCATTAATAGAGCAGAATCGGCAACTTCTTTGTTGTGATTGTATCATAACCACTTCCTTTGGCAATGGGCTTACTGAGTTAAATAGGTGCTCAATAAATTCCATCACATCTTTTAATGACTGGAATACCCGGTTCTTTGTTTTAATATGCTGCTCGTAGAGTTGGAGAGCCTCCGGTGAGAATCTCCGCAGGAGAAGATGAGCAAAAATGACGTCTACCTCGTCGCTAAGTTCAGCTTTCTTCTTTGCATCATAAATACAATTTTTTGGGGCATCCATAAAAACGCGTATGTCCTCTTGAGATGTCATTCGCAAGAGTTGCAGATCCAAAATTTCGGCCAAATGGGCAGAGAAGATTTTTCTGTTATTTTTATACCGCTTGTAAATTAAATCCCAGGCCAATTCATAATTTGCAGCATCGCTCTGGAGTAAATGGCCTACTACCTTTGTAGCTTCTCCCTTGAGATACGACTTCAGATAATTGAAATTCTGAACCTCGTTGATATCCGCATTATTGCGTATAAGTTGCTCGTATAATTGGCGAAATTAAAGCCACTTGTCTGGGTTTCCTGAGAATTGCGGTATCTGCATAATTGGTATAGATTGCACAGCTGCCAAGGGCGAAGTTGGCCTTGAATCCTTTAGATCTTGCAGACGCTGCTTCCTTTCTAGTCATTCCAACATCGCTGTGACCTTAATCCTCATCTCGATAATGTTATCGGTGTCAACATCATTGAATTTGTATACAGCCAATACCGATTTGTGCTTTTCGTCTAGCACTGTCATCAAAATTTTAATTCTTGACATGGGCTCCACAATATCGTAGCTGTCCATTTCCGCGAAGCTTTCCCTAGCTTCATGAATAGCCAGCTCCACTTTATCCAAACAGTTATTCAGTTGAGTAACTATTTCATCGTCTACTGGGCTCGTAGATCGAATGCTGTCCTTATCTATCTTCCGAGGCGAGACTGTTTTCCTTGTCCGGTGTATCTGAATCGCTTTTGATACCCCGGCTCCTTCATCGTCTTGACCTCTCAATTCGACCTTCAAGCTTTGGTCAATGTACGCTTTAACTTGCGCTATAGTCTTCTCGAATACTCTTTCATTGTAGTATTGATGATCGACCACTCCAAATTTGAGCAATGATGAGTGGTTAGCTTTGAACTTTGCTACCTTTTCATCGATTATTCGATCATCGGCCTTTTCCTTGATGAGTTTCTGAAGATCCCTGTTGATCTCCACCTGCGACTTCATTAGTTCCAGCATTTTTTCGGACAGCATTTTGAGTTTTTTTTTGTTGTTGGTTATGCGTTTGATTTTTGTTTTAATTGATCTCCAAGTGGACCCTGTTGTGTTAATTTACAGTTTTAATTAAAACCACTGTTTCCGTGGTCTTAAGCCACGGAAAACGCCTAACTATGCACTGACTTACTAGTCTTTCAAGTAAATCTTGTCGGTTCGAAGGACCAACAAATGCATAGAATTATACACTTTAATTGAGCACGCTTGTAATGTAATATTTGTACTGAATAGCTTTTGCGAGCGATTCTTCTTTTATACATAAAATGCATGCCTTAAATCTAACTTATCTATTGCTTCGTTTGTAAGACGAGGCATGTGTATGTTTATGTGCTTGTGCGTTGGTAATTATCATGTGAACACATATGTGTCGGTCTAGTGGGAGGGGTGCATCGCCTGTGCATCTTAACGGGTCCCTGTGCGTGGGGTTAGATACCCTTGTCAAATGCCTATTAATATTTATTGTTCAACCATAAACATTGACTTGTTTATGGTTTCCGTCAGGGTCGTCATGTTTGATCATTGACATGTTACTTGGTCGGGTCTCGTTCAATTCCGAAAACAGTTGCTTATACAAAAATACCCATTGCCCGCCAAGCAAGGCTTAGTTGGTAAAACCGAAAACGCAGTTGGGTCTATTTTTAAATCATCTTTTTGACTTACTACTGTTGGCAAAAAGTAAAGTGAATTTGTTTGTAGAATGAAAAATCTTTATTTATTCTTCTAGATCAATTTCATCACCTTTAAAGTAATCCCCTTCCAATAAAATACACTTATGCCAACCTTTTTTCCAATCCTCGAAATATGCCAAATAATTCCTTTCCGGTATAGCCATCAGCGCATTCTTCGATTCAGCTTTTATCTCCTCAATCGACTCGAAACGCGTTCCCGGAAGTGGTCTCTTGAGTTTTGGGAATAGCCAGAAGTCACACGGAGCCAAATCAGGCGAATACGGTGGTTGCGGAACGATATGCGTCGAATTTTTGGCGAAATGGTCACGAAGAACGAGTGCAGTGTGAGACGGTGCATTATCGTGATGCAAAAACCAAGAGTTGTTGGCCCATAATTCTGGTCTTTTTAGACGAATTGCTTCACGCAAACGACGCATAACGCTCAAATAATATTCCTTATTAACAGTTTGGCCGGATGGAAGGCATTCATAGTACACCACACCATGAAAAGCGAAAAAAACAGTCATCATGACCTTGATTTTTGAACGACTTTGACGTGCTCTTTGAAGTCTTTGTACCACTTATAAACATTTTTTTGTGACATGGTAGAATCACCAAAGGCCTTCCGCAACATCCTCAACGTTTCCGCAGCCGAAATTTCATTCCGCAAAACAAAATTTGATGGCACTTCTCTGCTCAATTAAATCAGACATTGTATAAATCGAAAAATGCACTCTTGGTCGTTTGGAAAACACAAGCGTAAATATATTACTGATTACTGAAATATATTACTGATAATTCACATGAAACTTGGCCCAGATGTCATCAACAGTCCTGCCAACTCAAGAAAAAAAGAACTAGCCCGAATTGTTGGGCCCGCGAAGTTTAAATTGAAAATTCACCTTACCTTTTGCCCACAGTAGTACATGTAGTTGTTCGTGGGTGGATCTTTAAATGGTACTCCATCTCGCGGTTTTTGGCTGAAGAGTACCATCTCTTAGGGGCGTGCAATAGCCCATTGTGCCATCATAAATTTAGTTTTTAATAAAAATCTACCGTGCGGTTTTAAAGATTTTTAAGAATTTAGGTTTGACCTCTTCTGGAGGTGCCATAACCAATTGTATGATTAACGCGATTTTTTTATATTACGTTCCTAATGACCCTGCCTGTATTTGCTGATTTTTGTAGATTTTTATATTGAACCATTAACAACTAAGTTAAAATTGTTGTCGCTGTGTGTTGCTACTACAAAAGTACCCATAGACCGCGAACCTAGGGTACAGTTGAAAAACGGGATATAAGGCGAAGAATTCAGAAATTCATAAATTCAGGAATATCAGAATTTATGGGTCTTATCCCGGGTTTTTTCCAAAAGTTGGATTTTGTCGAACTGTGTTATAATTGAGGCATGTTATACACAATGTCCATTGAGTATACTACTTGTAAGTGAAAGCATCTTGTTTTAAAGAAGTAGGGCGAGTAACAATCGCAGCTAAAGGGTGATTTTTTAGCTATTATCTTTTTGGCAACAATGGTTTAAAAAGCACTCGCACGTTTCGTGTTTTGTTTCACTGTCAAACATCCGCAGTTTGGTCTATAATTTAACCATGAATCGTCTTACAAACGAACAACGCTTGACAATTATTGAATTTTATTATCAAAATGCGTGCTATGTTAAGAAAGTTCATCGCGCGCTTTTCCATTTTAGAGACGAAGGTTATTTTTGACTCAATGGGTTCGTAAATAAGCATAATTGTCGATTTTGGAGTGAATATCAGCCAGAAGCATTGCAAGAGCTACCAATGCATCCAGAAAATGTCACAGTTTGGTGCGGTTCATGGGCTGGTGGCATCATTGAACCGTACTTCTTCAAAAATTGTGCGAATCGTAACGTAACTGTGAATGGTGAGCGCTACCGTGAGATGATATTCAACTTTTTTTTACCCAAAATGCAAGAGCTTGACTTGCATGACAGGTGGTTTCAACAAGACAGTGCCACATACCACACAGCACGCGCAACAATGGACTTATTGAGAGGCGAGTTCGGTGAACATTTTATTTCACGTTCGGGACCGGTCAATTGGCCGCTTAGATCGTGCGACTTAACGCCTTTAGACTATTTTTTGTGGGGCTATGTTAAAGCTCATGTCAATACAGACAAGCCCGCTTCAATTGACGCATTGGAAGACAACATTGAAGCATTTATTCGTGAGATACCGGCCAAAACGTTGGAAATAGTTTGCCAAAATTGCACTAAGCGGATGGACTATTTGAGGCGCAGTCACGGTCAACATTTGCATGAAATAATCTTCAAACATTAAATTATATGGACCGTACTATCGATTCAAAAAAAGATTTCATGTATTTTTCTGAATTTTGTGTTTTTTTTTTTTGAAAAACTTTCCAATAGATTTTAAAAAATCACCCTTTACAACAAGTAAGGCCGCTGCAGTCGAGTGCCCCGACTTCCAAATAACCTGTTTATTTGAATTCATACATTTGTTGATTTAAATACAAATACAATTTGCTCATTGTATTTTCCAGATTAAATAGATATTGGGCCGAGCTTGATGGTGTATTTTCCAAATCTGAAACAAACTTGATCTGCATACGGCATGAATCTACCTTCATGCAAAAATTTGTGGCTCTATCTCTTATAGTCTCGGAGATCGACGCGTTCCTACATACAGACAGACAGACGGACATGGCTATATCGAACCGACTGTTCACGCTGATCAAGAATATATATACAGGGTTGTCCATATTCGACGGACCCATCTGGCAACGCCATAACTTTTCACAGAGATGTCAGATCGCTTAATGACATACCGCGTTTGAAGCGTCAGTCCAAGCAGATTTTTACCATGAAACAATACACGCCACGCGAGCGCTCTGAAATAGTTGAAATTTACATTCAACAGAACAAGTCAATTGTGAAAACAAAATTATCATGTCCGATGAAGCCCATTTCACATTGAATGGGACCGTAAATAAGCAAAATTGCCGTATTTACGCCACTGAAAATCCTCAGGAGATTCAAGAAGTGCCTCTTCATGACGAAAAAGTCACAGTTTGGTGCGGCGTTAGTGCGAAAACGGTCATTGGGCCATTTTTCTTCCAAAATGAAAATGGCCATGCTGTTACCATCAACCAGGAGCGTTATCGCGACATGATGACCAATTTTGTGATGCCAATTATTCGTCGAAAGCGTATGAGGCAGTTCTGGTTTCAACAAGACGGCGCTCCACAGCACACAAGTCGCATAACAATCGATTTTCTGAAGAAATTGTTTCCGGGCCCTTTGATGTCGAAAAGTGGTGATTTGGACTGGCCACCGCGTTCGCCCGATTTGACGCCGCCTGACTTCTTCTTGTGGGGATATTTGAAGTCAAAGATTTACGTTAACAAGCCAAGGACCGTAGAAGAGCTCAAGGACAACATTCCGGCCGAAATGTTGGCGAAAACGATGGAAAATGCTGCAAAAAGGGCAGAATACGCCATCAACGCCAGAGGCGGCCATTTGAGAGATATCATATTCAAAAATTGATGTAAACAAATCTACTTGGAACAAATTAAATGATTAAGATTGCCAACCGCCAAATTTTTATTTTTTTCTTTGATTTTTAAAAAAAAAACATGGGTCCGTCGAATTTGGGCAACCCTGTACTTTATGGGGTCGGAAATGTTTCCTTCTCTCTGTTCATACATTGGCACCACTTTATGATCCCCCTTTTCCCATCTTCAATGGGCACAGGGTATAAAAATTAATCCAAAATATGATGGGTATGTGAAGATTTTAGTCTGGCCAAAAAATTATATTCCCTAAGGCCTGTATCCAGCACTGCGGAAAATTCCTGCCGGGAATTTGCTATTTATTTTGAGTGTGTGGAACCCAACTAAAACAAACTGTCGTTCAGAGCATTCTCTGTCTCTCTCTCTCTAGTCTCTGTCTGCCTCTCTCCAAGCGTTCTTACAGTCAATTGCTGGTAAGCATATATAACATTAATGAATTTAAGAACTTTTAACACAATAACATGTAGTTACCTTCTTCGTTAATGTGTGCTGCAACACTTTCTCAAGCACTTTTCACAGAAATGTTGTCAAAATGCTTTTTCTCTGTGGTGCGCCAAAAACATGGATTTGCCTCAAATGCTTGTATTAAAAAAAATCTTCTCACAGTTTTTGCCTCCATCTTTTGACAAATCACTTCCGAAATAATTGTAAACAATATATTCCTGGCCTGAATATCAGCTGTATCTCGTTCCACACACGCTTCCGAAACGCCGCTACCTACGCAAGTGTGGATTTCGTTCGTGTTGCTGGATACACAACAAACGAAAAAGCAAACTTAAAATTCCTGGCACAGTTTTTTTTTAAATGAAGTTTGGCAGGAATTTTTAGTTTCCGCTGTGCTGGATACCCGGCTTTAAAAAAAGAAGTGTAAGAAACTCAAAAGATGTTTGTACCTTGGTACTATTGAAATAATTTTGGTTTAAAAAGAGAGTTTCTGAAACGCTTATTGCATTTCGAATTGGTTCAAGAAATTCCAAATGGGTGTTTCGAATAAATTCGAAAGTTCAAAAACTAAAATTGTTTTTGTTAGAGAAAACTCCTATCTTAATACAGTTTTTAGCAAAGATGTTGCACGGGCTATTATGCCATTTGTGTTCAAAGAAATTTTGCCGCCTGATGCAGAAAGACTTTTACAAACAAGTTCTTTACATTTCATTTGATTTCTTGATTTTAACTCAATTATAGAATATTTAAAAATACATTTATTTATTTTTTATTTTTATTTTTTTTTAAATTTTAACGTTGGCACACTTTGTTGTGTTGTTGGTCTTATATCTTCCTAGCATTACAGGTGGTCCATCGTTGGTGCAGGGGGCGGCCTTTATGCCTCCGGTGGTATTTTTTCTTGTTGATGAAGAAAAACTTCAGGCGGTCAACCGGTGTCGTGCTTGGCTACCGTTTTTTCCATGCAGGCTCAGCATATTAGGCTGGCTGCCTATGGTACGTTATGTATAAGTGAAGGAATATGTGACATATGTGAACAGTGAGCACTTGATAAGATGTACTCAATCTATACATACTGCAAAATAAATATGTTGTGATTATCTCGAAATTTACGTTAGTTAATTCACTTATTTAAATTTGCAATAATAAATAAATTTTTAAGGAACCAATTTTACCAAGCGATCACCAAGTTGGACAGGAAAGATTAAATGTACCATGTCATGTGTGGTACATCCATACATGCCTAGTACAATTTGGTTCAGCTTGCGAACAAGGGCGTAAAAAGCTCCAACGTTGAAATGCCTTCCAGCGGTGAATTTGAGAGAGTTGTTGTGGGTTTTTCTATGTTCTTCGGCACAACAGGTTCTTTAAGTAGCGATAACTCCTTAAGCAAGTTGTAATCTGACCCATGTGTGATCAAATCAATCCCGAATAAAGCTCTGTATGGAGAACATCCGATCGATTAATACAAGGCCTGATCCTGCTTCAAATAAGAGCGAACAGCGGCTAACAACGAGCGATTAATGCGTTCCGCTGCATTACTTTGAGGGGAATATAAAGCAATGTGTAATAGTTAACACCTAATTCAGAGAGAAAAGCATTGAACTCTCTAATATGAATTGGCTGCCATTGTCACTGACGATCGTTTCTGGGACTCCATAGCTATGAAAAATCTATGTCAACAAAAAGTCTTGCACGAGTTTGGACGTAAACTTTTTCAAGGGCTGCAACCAAGGATTTTTGCTAAAATGATCAAGAACGATTACCACGCCCACATAAACATTTTTGCTGCGAGGATAGGGTCTAATCAGGTCTATGTGGAGCATTTGTAAAGGTATACAGAAAGGGCTGTGAGCACCAATAGGAAGACGTAGCGTATGATTAGGGGCTTTTGTCTCCTTGCAAATGTCAGAGTTTCGAATATAATAGCGCGCACATCTTTTGACAAGCCAAACCAAAAAAGATAACGACGTATCTCTTCGATGGTTTTGTGCATACCAGCGTCAGAGGATGTGCAACTGTCATGTGCTTGATTAAGGACCTCAATTCTAAGTCTCTCTGAAACCCATAATTTCCAAGAATTTATCTCTTGTTACGCATTTCATTGAGCATAGGTTAGGTTAGGTTAGGTCAAATAGGCTGCTCGGCCGAGGCCGAGTTCACCCAGAGGCCTTTTGGCCCATTGTGATGCCTAGTAAGTGGTTGGGGGTTTGGGAGGGGAGGGGGTAGTGGGTATAGACGGTCAGATTCTGCGCAAACTCTCTATTTAAACCATTTTGAGGAATCCACAAAAACAGCCAGGTCTTCTAGGGGCACATTTGCCCGACTGCCCACGTCTTTAAAGAATGGTTTGCCCAGGTGCTGGGTGCGTTTCCTAAGAAGTGCAGGGCAGTCGCATAGAAGATGATGGATGCTTTCTATTTCCTCCTCGTTCCCACAGCTACGGCAGAAGTCATGGTGGACGCGCATCCTTGTGGCCATTTGACCGATAGTGCAGTGCCTCGTTATGACTCCTACCGTAGTTCTCATCCTGATCTTGCTAAATTGTAAGAGTTGGGAAGCTCTTTTAGGTGAGTATCTTGGTCAGAGTGATCGGCTGATGTGACAACCGGGTGCGAAGTCCCATTGTCGTTCTGCCCTATTTCTGGCCCTCCACTTCAGTTCCGTCATGATATCCTGCAGGGGTCTTTGAATGTCCCTTACCGCCTGCGTAGCTGTCAGCGCTGAGCCGTTCCTAGCGCACTCGTCTGCTCCCTCGTTGCCCGGTATGCCTGCGTGACCAGATACCCAGACGAGGGTGATAGAGTGCTGTTGGAGTTGGTTCAGTGCTGTTGCCGTGCTGCGGACTAGGACGATCTTAGTGGCGTTTGATGACAGAGCCTTAATAGCCGCCTGGCTGTCGACCAAGATTGAAATGTTCCTTGGCGTTTCATACAAGGTGTATATCAATTTAGCCGCCTGCCAGATAGCATAAATCTCTGCCTGGAAAACGCTACACCAGTTTGGTAGACGGAATGAGAGCTGTGTCGCAAGTTCTTCGGAGAAGATGCCTGCTCCTGTGCCTTCATCCGTTTTTGAACCGTCTGTATAGAATCTATATAGATGGATAGCTCGTTCTCCCTGATGGTAGTGTCTTGCTTCCATTCCTCTCTCTCCGGGAACCATGTTCCAAAGTTGTCGTTCCATTTCTGAACAGGTGTGCAGTAGTCACTTCCCTTTGCCTCTGCACTTATTCCTACTTCCTGTAGGATACTGCTGTTGCCTGAAGTAGATGTTTTAAGAAGTTTCAGTTCTCGGAGTCTTACTGAGCTTCTCGAAGCTTCATACTTCAGGAAAGTGTGTACTGGTTCCAGGTTCAGAATTACATCCAGGGCCGCCTGGGAGTGGATCGCAGGGATTCTGTAATGCCCAGGCAAGCTGCTCTTTGTACCTTATGGAGGTTGCTTAGGTGGGATTTGGTTTTGGCCGCCTTCCACCATACCAGCGCTCCATAGGTAAGGATTGGTCTGACGACCGCTGTGTATAGCCAATGAATGATACACGGTTGCAGTCCCCACTTCCTACCAACGGTCTTTTTGCAGGCATAGTACGCGCCTAATGCCTTCTTCATTCTTTCTTCAGAGTTTCTCTTCCAAGAGAGTTTTGAGTCAAGAATGACGCCTAGATAATTCGCTTCGTTGACCCGATTTAGCTGCGTTCCCCCAATGGATGGGAGTGTGAACTCTGGGATCTTGTATCTCCTTGTGAACAGCACCAGTTGGGTCTTCTGTGGGTTAACCCCTAGACCGTTCTGGTGTGCCCATCTTAGGGTTCTAGCAAGAGCAGATTCTAATAGCTCACTGATTGTGGGTAAGAATTTA
>JAWNNM010002555.1:0-12556 GCA_035044965.1 Lordiphosa andalusiaca
GCTCTATCGCTCTCTTCTACTCTCTCAACTTGCATTTTGGGCAGCAGCAATCGACGTCTGCATTGGCTTGCCTGCCCACACGCATTCACTTCTTTCGCCTATGTAAATTGCAGCGGACGCTTAGTCCCAAATATCGTTTTCGTTTTTCGCAATAAACACCCCCAAAAATTGATTTAAAATTTCTTATTTAGTTGAACTATATACTAACAAAAAAGCTTGTTAGTCAAACATAAACTATACCTTAACCTTGTCTGCCAATCGCACTCAAGACCGACGGTATCTCAGCGCAGCCGACCATCAAGCTCACGTGTGAAAGTGCGTCAAATCAGAGCAAAGAAAACTTCCAAATGCTGAGCAACAAGCAAGCAAAAGAAACCGTGGATTGAATTGCACCTTGAAGCAAAAATATGAAACCATAATTCTTCTGTTCTTATTTTACTTAAGAGAAATTTTAACAAAACTGCATCGCCCTTTATTCGCTTACGCTTAAGCTTGGCGTTTTGGCGTCCAAACTTTTTGGCAAAATTGAAAATAGAAGCATGGCTGATGGTGTAAAAACACTTCATCATTTCATCCAGTGGCCACATAATCGATTTCTTTTGGAATAAAACCACAAAATAGAGACGAAGAAAAGGTTTTCTCCTTTTCCTTTCAAGTCTTCTCTTAGCTTTATGGTGAATCCAAAAATTAATTAATTTGCTTTTATTATGGTTGATGTGTCTTACTTAAAGAAACAGTTTTAGTTTTAGGAGCATACTTGGGACTTGGAACCTTTTTGACGCCGAATCCAACAAAAATTTACTTAAGCTAAAAATGCTTAGGTGAGCTCAATAAAAGTTCTTGACTTACGAATTTTGTTCTTACTTTAAGTAAATGTCAAACTTAGGAATGATTCACCAGGCAGTCAATTCAAAATTTAAAGTTCAAATCAATATTAATTGCATCTCAGTAGTTTTTTTTTGTTTGCCAAGATTTCGGCCACAACACAAGAATTCAAGAACTTTGGCCTGTTTTCTTGTGGTTCATAATGGTTATCTCACTTAAACGCATAAAAACACATCTCAATCTGTTGACCACCATAAAAAACCAGCTACCATAACAAAACATTGTGGCATACACATGTTGTTGTTTAGGTATTGCATGTAGACATGCGGGTGTAATAGATACATTTCGGACATGTCCAAAGACTTTGGTGGTTTGCTCAACACACACACACACACACACACACCAAACTTGCATCCATAAACCGTTATTACAGCCCGTTTGTCAGTCTTTTTGGCCAATTAATGCTTAGCTCACGCACCACAGAGCGAACGGCATTTGGAAATCCGAGCCACGTTTGGCAAGCCATCGTTGAATGCCACACACACACTGGCGACAAATATGGCCAAAATGTTGTGAGCCCAACTCAATACTTCACTGCAGCTGGGGTCAGGCAATAAAAACCGCATTGAACACAATAATAGCTCATTACGCGAAACGTTGATGAGACCGGATCCGGGGCCGGGCCATATCGCAAATCGCTGGTCTTCCCTACCCCCGCCCCCCATCCTCGGCCAAAAAAGTACTTATTAAACAGCGGCCTAATGCGCGCAAGCGCAGCGGGGGCAACTCCAGCAGTGGCGGAGCAGAGATCGAGGAGAGATATGACCGCGGCGGCGACTACGGCGACGACGACGACGACGATGGCGATGGCGATGTTTGGCATTTGGCCAACTGCTTGGCCTGCTTGCCGACCAACTTGGCAAATAATATTTATTTATTTCCATTTTTTTTTCTCTCTCAGCTGCAATTAAACTGGACAACCAAATAAAGATATCTAAGTGAGCCAAGGAAGCAAGTTGAACAATTTTAAGCTGCTCAACCTGAAATGCTGAATTGTAGAAACAACAACAGCGCATCTTAAGGTAGAAATATAAATTAATCGATTGAAATATTCAATTTAAGATTGAGCGGAAATACTTTAAAATATTTTGCTTATTTTGTTATGAGAGTTTTTTTGAGAGGCTTGGCCATTGCACTTCGGTCAATTGAGCTCTTGCTGTTTGCCTTTTTTAAAGTCGGACTAGAAATTTTGGAGAAAAACCCTGAAAATTATGATCCTCAGAATCAAAAGCATTTCTGAAGTCAGCGGAATGTATCCCATAAAGTGTTAAGGTTGCACAAACTAAATATACTCTGTGTACCGTCGGTCCTCCGGTTAGCGAGCTCGAGCCAAACATTATTAATGGTTAGTGTGCCAATGTAAGGCTTCAGAACTTTGGCCCGTTGCATCAATCTCTCAACTCCATCGAATTCTCCAATTATACTTTCCTGTAGATTCTGGGACTCTGAAGACCCATATCGACCAGATATATTTCCCGTCTTTGAATTGTCGTACACATATTTAAACTAGATTTCTAACGAAATCTCAAGTTTATCTTTAGTTGAGCTAACTGCTGTACATATCAAACTGTTGTTAAAAACTGATCAATCTTAAACTGGATCTACTCTGTACCAAAGGAAGACGAAGGAAATTATGTTTGTGCAAAAGTAGGTACAATAAGAAGTAATCATCTCTGACTCTATAGGTAGGGTCGATTTAGCCATGTTCATCATTCCGAATATGTGAACAGCCAGATCTCAGAGATTATAAAAGAACCTCTAGTTCGATATGGTTCCATCTATATATAGTATGCTTCACAAGACTGTATTTACACTGTGGAGCAAACTTCATGGGGAACTCCATGAATAGAAAGATAGGTCTGAAAAACAGACTTAGCTGGAAAAACCCTTTTTGTTTTTAATGATAGCACTCCGAAATTTTGTATTGTTTGTTTCACATGCTTTCACATAATTCTAAAATTTTTGGTCGAAATCGGATGACTATATCATATAGCTCCCATACGAACGATCAGTGGGAAAATGGGAAAAAGATTATTTTTAAAAATATTTAAGCAATCACTTGCAAAGGTATAAAAACTTGGGCACAGACGAAGTTAGCTTAGCTTTCTCGTTATTTTATAAGCCATTTCTTTAACTTGTTTCTTAATTTAGCAACTTTTGTACCTAATTTGCTCTCAACACTGCTTCCATAAACTTCCCGACAAGCAAGCGTACAATTTTATTCATGAAAATATAAAGAAACTACTCTCAGTGCAATTGTGCTTATCATGGAATCCTTTTCTAACACAGAAGCCTCTATAAACTATTCTTTGACTTCATGTAATTCCAACTGAGAGCACTTAAGTGATTTCATGAGTGCATGAGAGTCATGAGAGTCTGTTTGACTTGATTATGTGTTCAAATGAAGGTTAAAAAAAACTTTATCATTTCCCGAATTCCTCCAATATTTTCGGAATATTTTAAAACCACATGTTCGGTTCATATAGGAATTGTTCTATTACATTTTGTTTAGCTACTTGAATTCATTTTAAGCAAGTACTTCTGAATGCTCAAACATAGTAAGAAAGTGTTTATAAAACCTTTTTGAATCAAAGAATCAACTATTTTTTACCCTAAATTGAAAACAGCTCGCAAAGAAAGAAAGATGCTGTATCATCTACTGTAGAAACGAATGATATAAGGCATTAACGAATCTTTTCGGAATTCTGACGGAATTGAAACTCTTTCTTGAAGTTCTAATGCTATAATCATAATTTTCAATCGTTTTGAATAATTTTAAACTTCTAAACATAAAACATATTTATAATACGAAAGAGCCAGCACAGACGATCGCTTACCGGAGAACTTGAGCTAGGTTTGACTCCTATATTGAAAATATCAAGACTCCAAAAAATTTGGTTCAGTTTGTTCAATTACACACAAGTTTTCTGAAGTAGCGAAAAATAAATATATTCCTGAAACCCGGTTCGAACTTGGTATCAGCGACCAGCGAAACCTAAAAGTTCCTTCTAAATTTTTCGAAGTTAAGAGCTCTGGTTATAAAAACCAAATTCGAACCTTAAGTACAATATTACTATAATCCGGTCCACGAATCAAAAGCTAGACTCAATGGGAGTTTTGAACCCTCAGACCTCTATAGAATTTTAAAGCATATCAGACTTAAGTTTATAAAGGAATTTTGTTGCTTGAAAGTAAAGCTTAAACTTATAAAATGTTGGGATTGGGAGGTGGCGCGGTAGGCGGTTTGTTTTCGGGATGGTCTGATGCAAAATTTACTAATGCATTTTCTTAATTAATAAAGTTGGTTATTTGATTATCAATTGATGGGTCTACTTTTAATGTCTTCGACATCCAAACTTATCCGACTTGGATCAAATGTGAATCATAGTTTTAAAATACTAAATTATAGTGGATGAAGTTAAGAACAGAACAATTGGCAGCTTTAAGTAGCTTTTCTTATAATGAATGTACAATGTTTGCCTTAAGCCATATCAATGTGAGTTTGAAGTTAAGAGTCTTCGAATTCTTATAAAAGTTCCAAGTATCTATTAATCTAAGAACACTTCCCCTTCGATGCTTTCATTATAAATCATTCCATCAAACTTCCAGTTGTGTTGTCCAGTGTTGCGATCACGCGACCAAAAAGAAAAACCTCACACTCGACTTGACCCTTGCGTGGTCCATTCGCTGATCTCTCAAGGCTTGGCTGTGCCTTGTGGCTTTTTGGAGGTTTTATGTGACTTGGGTCGTTTTAAGCACCTTCTAATGCTGCTAATTTCCTAACAGAGATTTGAGCCGTGCGATTGGCACTCTGTGGGCAGCAGCTGTGGCTGCTGCGTGTGTTGGCGTTTCCTACGACTTCGATTGCAAAGTTTGTTTTGGTTTTTTTATTTATTTTTGTAGAGTTGGGTAATTGGTATATCAATTGTTGTCTGGAGCAATGTCCATTTGAGAAATTCACCTTTTCTGTCGTTTGCAAATGCAATTTGCATTGCAAATAAATTGTCATACAAAACGCCCTCGTATAGCAACTTGTGGGCTATTGCATTGCCTTTTTTATGGAAATGCTTGATCTAGATACGGAATTTCCTGACTGACCACCCATAACAATAAGTAACCATAAACGATGCTCCATTCAAATTGAATGATTATAAATGACGCCTCGTGAACAAAAGAATCAAGAAACATACCAACTTGTGTGTGTGTATGCGGGGGGGGGGGGGGGGGGGGGGGGGGGGGGGTATCCCATTAAAACGACCAATAAAAAGCCCACAGAACCCACAGCACACAAACACACAAAGCCTAATCATTAGCTTTAAAACAAAAAACAACACGACTCTAAATAGTTAATAATAAAATAGGAAAATATAATTTTTAAATGGAACTTATCATAAGTGAAATGCATCATAAAAATCGAATGCACTTTGGTCAATATGGAAATTTTACGAGCACTAAAACAAGCAGAACAAACTGCTGTTAAACAAGGCCTAGAAATGTAACATGAAATAGCAAAGAATGAAGTATAGATATGGGGCGACCAGAAGATACCCTTTAAACTTAACTTGAGGGTACTGTATACCTCCAGAATATTTTTCTAAAAAAATTTGTTATAGCTGGTTTCCAGAATGCACGAGAATGAATGACAACAGAAGGTATACAGTGCCCTTAACTAAGTGTAAAGCCATCATTAACATACAGTTTGCTTGTAATAACGCCCAGTGCATTAACGCCCGTCTACTTTACTTCACCTCTAATAGTAAAATAACGTGTAAAAGTAAATGATAGTCAGTAAGCCTTATTAAACAGTCACAATTAAAAGAGCCATCAATCGATATTTCTATAAATTGAAGAAATTCAAAACAATTTGCTAGCCCATCTATGGCTAGTGCTTGCCATAGTCAAAGGATGAAATGGTTTCAAAAGTAGTCTAGATTATTTCTAAGGAACTACTTCTAAAGTGCAAATCATTAAGCTTCAGATGAGTTATTTGAAGAATATCAATGGAAAGACTTTCTCCTTGTCCATTCAATCGGCATATCGAGGCAAATGAGGTATTTGAAGAATACTGGAATACTGTTCCTTCGTCCGTCTGTCTATCTATCTCCTCCCTCAGCTTAAAATGTAACTAGGCAAATGGACTTCTCTCTGTGCAGGCTGCACATAGATATAAATCATTCAATGTCCTTTCTAAGATGACTAATAAACCACTAAAGTAAATTCAATATCTACAATGGTAGGACCGAAGTTGATTTTGGGAAAAAATTGGTAGACATGTTTGCATCACTTTTTAAATATAATATCTGGTAAAACATTGTCATCGCTTTTTGGATGGCCTCTTTTGAATTAGAAAGACCATCACCAGCTGTAAATTTCGTAATTGAAAACAAAGGAAATATTTTAACCCTCCCACCAGTAGGACTCCAACCTTGTACTCATTTTAAGAAACTTTTTAGATCCTTAATATAGGTCCTCAACGGACATGATAGATATTGAATCTAGATCATATAAAATGGGATAATAATGATTATACCAGAGCAGCACGGTCACGGTGTAACTCGACATATTACATGTCAGAAATTCGTGCATGAACAACCGTCATTCGTGCGTTTTTCGTAAGAGAATTAAGATCAAACATCATAAATGCAGTGTTTAAGAAACTTTCTTTCATTTTATTTTTTCCTTACAAGTATCATCTCTGGAAAATATGCATATTGTTTTTGATATTTATCTGACATAAAGGTACGGGCACACTTAACTGTAATGAAATTAACTCTTTCAAGAATTCCAAGAAACAACTGCCATAAATCCGCTTTAAATTAAGTCATAATGATTTGTGACAGAAAAAATAACAAGTAAATTTGGGTTGCGTTTTGTTAAACGAATTGGTATTGATGTGCATTTATTATCCTAATCAATATCATTATCGTGCATTCGTGAATCGTGCGAGATTCGTGAGTGAGGAAAAACTTTTAAAAAATTGCATTCGTGTACGTCGATTTTTCTTTCGTAGATCACTCGTGACCAAATCTGAAAATTCTCTCTCGCGTCCAGCTCTAGTTTATACACAATTGTTATTATACTCTGTACCGTATGTACATTAAGTGTTATAAGTTTGTGCACAAGTATGTAACAGCCAGAAGGAAGCAACTCCGACCCCATAAAGCATATATATTCTTGATCAGCATCAACAGCCGAGTCGATATAGCCATGCCCGTCTGTCCGTATGAACGCACAGATCTCAGAGATAGTAAGATATATAGGTTTGACATGTATGAGACAAATGCTTCTTATGTCTACAGGCAGATCAAGTTTATTTTTAATTTTGGCCACGCCTCCTCCCGCCCCCTCAAATTAGAAAAAACGTCAAATCTCCCACAGTTTTGAAGATAGATTGCTTGTTCCTTCTGGACATATTTAGGATAACTTATCGATCCGCCAAAGGAATGAAGAAGATCGGATGAACGGTTTTCGAGTTATGATCAAAAAACTTTTTCTTGGTACAGAGTATGTTATAGTCGGGCTTGACAGACTTTCTTTCTTGTTTTTGTCTTTTATGTGTATCAAAAACAGCATTCGACCTTAAAACTCCCCAAGTTGTATGGAATCCGATTGGTTTTTGGGTCGGAATTGGTTAGTGGATATTATGGAAATATTCAATAAATAATTTACAGTTTAGTGAAATTTCATTTCGTGTTTTACATAGAAAAATATTACCAAAATAATGTTAGACTCTTGCATTTGAGAATTATTCAAGCAGCTTTAGAGTCGAGGAGCTTTCAAAACAGAGACTGTTATGGGTAGGGATTTTATAAGGAAATCTAATCGTTTTGCCAAATTTTTTTTCCACTCTCCTGCCCATTTTAGGAGTCAGTCACAGTACAACAGATGAAGTCGTTAGACAGAAGGTCAAATTTTTGTGTTAGTTTTGTTGATCCGAACCGAAATTTTGGGTTCGGAACAGGTTCGGGTTTAGCTTTAATTTCTAAAGAGGTTCGGTTCAAGGTTCGGTTCATAGTAAAATAAAAGTCGGGATTGCGGGTTCGAACCGGTTCGGTTCAAAACCGGTTTGCAGCCCTGATATTAAGTGATATTTTTCTCTTGCTTTCTTTATGAATGAAATCGGAATATCTTTGTTAATGGAAATTAATAAAGTATTTCCAAGTAAACATTGTTGGGGTTATTGCTTGCATTGTCTTGAATAAAACCGGTTTTTATGAATTTTTTAACCGTCCGAATATTTGTGGAGAATATCGAAGGGCTTGTTATCTCACCATCCATGTCCATCTTTTGTTTTCTACGAGCTTTAAATAATTCTTCTCAATTTCTGTGTATACCCTCCAATTGTCCATTGATTACGGGGTATGGAGCAACACCATCCATAAGCAAAACGGAATGTGGCACAATCAGCAAAATACAGAAAGAAATGCAAAGGTTATCTCACAAACTGGCGACAACTTTTTAGAGGAGCACCACCAAGCCCCAAGTCTGGGGCTATAACAAGGCGAAGCTCTTAAGCGGGTCGCTCCCCGTCGCCGTCGCCGCCGCCGCCGTCTTGAAGGTTATCAATTTTGATGGCAGGTCAGTCCCCAAGTCTCTCCATCTGAGTTGTTTCGTTTGTGGAATTGGAAATATGACTAAGCTGGCAGCATTTTGCTTGACCCCAAGAACAGTAAAAACAATTGCCTGCCTCATGCATTCATTTTTGCAATTTGTTGTTGCTGTTGTTGTTGTTGTTTTTGCGTGTTTACTCATTTTCATTTCATGCTGAATTCAATGCACGTTCCTACAAATTTGAATATGAACTTTTTTTTTTTTTTGTAGTTGTTGCGGTTGCAGCTGCTGTGTGGAGTCCAATGACTCAGTTTTCCGAGGCGTTGAAAGATTTAATCGTAGCCAGTTTTGAGAGGGAGAGAGATCGAGAGAGGCGCCGCGGCGTGCCCCTTTTTCATTGAGAGAGATATCCAGTCCAGTTTGGGTTTTCTTAGGCATTCCAGGCATGTCGATCTGGGCTCTGTTTTTGTTGGGGCCTATCCCTGTTGATTGTTGTTGTTGTTGTTGTTATCTGTAAACTTTTAATAAGGCGATTTACATAACTTAATTTGTGAGCGGGAAACTAGTTCAATGTTTATGCCACTTACCTTTAGATATTTCCATTCATTTTTTCCAATTTTATTTATAAACAATCCGATTGACGTAAGTTTTGCAGCACAAAGATTTTTGTTAATGTTAAGAAACGGCCACAAAAACGAATCCAAAAATAATAACACTTTGTTTTTTTTGTTGATTTCCGAGGAAATTGTTCTGATTCAGCGTTTAAATTGGAAATCGAAATTGAATTTGGCAATGGATTGGTTTTTCAATAGCATTTTGAAACTCCTATTATATAAAAACTTGGGCTGCCTTCACACAGTTCGACACATGAGACATGACAGTCTAGTGAGCTTACATGTTGGTTGTTTTAAATCTAAAAATCTCTTCAAACTCAGAGGCGAAACATGCTGAAATGCAGGCCTACTTGATTATCATGTCTAATAAGTCGAACAGTGTAGAGGCAGTCTTTCACACTCGGTCCCCTTCGCTAGCTACTGGCGCCAGCGCCCTTTCTAATAGATTCAGAGGAGCTCTGCTTAACCCTTTGGGACTGTACAAAGCCAAAAATGTATTTCAACCACGATTCAATTAATTTTTATTGATTCTCCATTGAAAACCATTTTGCAAGTGTCGCCTAAATATGAAACGCACCTTATTTCATATCAAATACTCCACACCAAATGCACCCAAAAGAAACCAACAAAAGATTTTCTCAGATGACCTCATCAACAGCTTACCCTCCACTCTTGGCTTAACTCAAATAAAAATGTGAAATATGAAAAACTAAATAATGAAAAGTGTTTCTCAGCATCTCGCTGAGGAAAATGAAAATATTATGGCAGGTAACACAGAAAAAAAAACGAAAGAAAAAAAAGAAAACACGAAGAAGCTGCAACTCAAACACACACACACACACACACACACATAGACCAAACCTCTGGGTAGCAGGAGATGAAGCTAAAGTTCTTGGGGCTGCTGCTGAAATGAAGCCCTCTCCAAGGAGCGGAGTTGTGCCCCACAAAAGCCAAAGCCAAAGCTGGCAAATGTCAACACAAACAATAGAACAAAAGGCGGAATGGACTTTTGGCACACTGGTTCAAGGTGAATTGGACAAACAATTTAAGAGAGTACAAAAAAAGGTCACTTTTACTGCCACCTAATGTCTTTCTCTTACCAGATACAAGTATTTCTATATATTCTGTTGCTGCTGCATGTGATGGCTTCTGAGTATTATGCAAGTGCACCATTGTAGCTTTCTAAACCTCTTTACTCTCACATATTCATATGTTGCCTTAAGCTGACTATAAATATATTTTAAATATCCTTCCCAACAGAGCAGGCATAGTCGATATAAGTACAACTCCATTGATTAGTCCATGCATAAGGATTACCGCTAAGGCCAGGGCATTAGCCAACTCCATGCAAATTTTCACTTGCCAATTAATTTTCCAAACTATTCCAGACATTTTGAAACAGTATCTCCTGCTATTTTCAAAATCAAAATACCACACAGCTGCACCTGTATTTTGTATGTAAAGCTATGCGTGAAACTCATTGTAAAACTTCTCTTGAATAACAAGCACAATTTGTATATGAATGCGAGAATACAGCTTGAACATACTAAGCTGTATTTTCAATTGTCTATTATATCATTTGATTTTCCCAAATGAGATATCAGACATATGTAATACGCATTCTGAAAAGCATAAATGAGTGAAAATGGCTTTCTAAATTCTCAAATGAGTTATTGGACAGCCAACTCACAGGCTTAACTAACTTGATATATCACCGAGCGTTAAACCATTTATACCGAATGGTAATGCATCACAGCTCTAGTGCAATACATTAACTATAGTGTGCACACATCACCACACTAACGACTGGTATGCAAGAAAGTAAGCTTTGCGGACATTTCCAAACATAATTCTTTAGGCAAATAGTTTGCTAATGGAGCTATTGGATGTTCCTATGTTTTGCGTAATAGATCTCTATATTAAATATGAGTTTGGCAATAACTATTCAACTCTAACTTGTGGTGGTTGTTGCTTTACAAGGATTTTGTTCATTTGTATTGGTGTCTACGCAGCAGCGTGCCACCGTTAGCTGGCTCTGGGCAACACTTGTCCAGAACATCAACTTGACAACACATGCAACACAAATATAAGCAAGCAATTACATTAAAAGCATAGTTTCACATGGTTTTCGCAAAGGAAATGCTACAAAAGATACTGCTTGAACAGGATCGCTCGCACCACATACATTGACAGCAGTAGAGCTGTCTCAGTTTATGGAACTCTCTTATTCTATAAACTTAGCAACATCGCCTCGGTCATGGTTGCCGATGCGCTCTCTTCAGAGTTTCGCACAGAATCTGGATTGAAGCAAGAGCGTTTGTTTAGCTTTTTTAACTCTTATGTCTTTTTTAAGCAGAAAAGATGCAAACCACAGCGTAAAGTACAAACTTTTTGCCGTCACAGCGAGAGCGAGAACTAGCCAAGTTTGGGAGGACGAAGAGTACGAGTAGGTGGAAAAGCTCTTGCGGTTTTATACCCCTTACTCGTAAAGTAAAAAGGGTTTACTAAAGTCGTGCAATTGTAAATGCGTATGTAAAAGGAAGAAGGAAACATCTCCGACCCCATAAAGTATATATATTCCTGATCAGCATCAATAGTCGAGTCTGTCTGTCTGTATGAACACCTACATCTCAGAGACTACAAGATTTAAAGCCACCAAATTTGAGATATAGACTGGTATTGCCTGCATGACCCCGCAATTATATCTCCTACGAATTTTAAGATATTGAGCTCAGATTTTGCAGTGTAGTGTATGTGACCACTATGTACAATCTCAAAATTTCATAAAGATCGGATAATAAATGGCAGAGTTATACAGGTTATAAAAAACGTTGCATACTTATCTGAGCCGCATAAGGTGCTTGCTTACATAATGTTGAAATATTCAAATTAATGTTAATGCTCCGTTAATTAACATGAGGAAACGTTATTAAACACTAATTCCCCTAAGTAGCGGGTATATCAATGTCGGGCAAGGCCTACCTTAACTTACACTCTCGTTTCATTAATAAATATTCCGCCTCTCACAATGTAAGCTCTGGGCATATAAATTGAATTACAAGTAAGAAGAAAATGATAAGCAACAGGGTTTTCTTAGTATGCATAGAACTGTATATTTTGACCTTGTTGTTCTAAAAAATCTAATTATGAACTATAGAGCATTGTTAAAAATAAAGACAATCTTTCAAATGCCTTAAGTAATGAAAAAAGATACATTAAAAAAAAAACAATGTTTCTTCTTGGACTTGAATCCACGACTATGAAGTTCTACAGTAATAAGAGTATACCACTGAGCCACAGGCCTTCTACATATCTCACTGCGTGCCTAAATACAAATGACTTTGGCCTACAAATTATGCGTCACATCTCTGAGACAGAAAAATAACTAAACAATGTTTAACAGTAGGGAAAAAGAGGATGCTAAACCATTTTTTGTATAAATTAAAAATGTTCTCAATGCAATACAACAGCTCCACAGCTCAACTGGGGGTAGTGAATACCCTCAA
>JAWNNM010002556.1:0-184843 GCA_035044965.1 Lordiphosa andalusiaca
ATTAGGGTATCCACGAACCCCAGTTCAAAATCTGAGCTCGATATCTTAAAAGATGCAGCAGAAATGCCGAAATTTTAAACAAACTTGATCTGCGTGCAGCCAATACTAGTCTACATTAAAAATTTTGGTGGCTCTAGCTCTTCTAGTCTCTGAGATTTAGGTGTTCATACAGACAGACGGACAGGTCTATATCGGCTCGACTATTGATGGTGATCAAGAATATAAATACTTTATGGGGTCGGAGAAGGAAGCCTTCTGCTTGCTACATATATTTGCACGAGTTTAGTATACCCTTTTTACTCTTCGAGTAACTGGTATACAAATTTACAAATGGTTAAGTTTCGAAATTTTGTGGTTCAATGTTTTTGGTTCGAAACTTTGCTTAGCACTGCTTTATACAAAGCTTTATAATAATCGACCTAAAAACGACACTAACTTTATGGAAATTCTGTCGATTTTGGATTGATATGGGCTTATTTAAAACCAAAGATTTATTAATCTTTGTCAAAACATAATTTGCTGTTGAGTAAATTTCCACTTTTTAGTCAATACATGAAAAATATGGCTAAAGTAATGTTAAGCCTTATTTGGTGATTCATTCAATAAGCTTTAGAGTCGAACATCAAACGATAAAAAAAACAGATAATAATATAAGGTTGTCCAAAAATCTTGCGGTATTTCCGCAAGCTTGTCTTTGCAAGCGCGTAGTTCTAGTTGTATTCGTCGCATCGGTTCACGCTAGAGCTCTTTGGAAAGCTCTTTTCACGCGCTAACACGTGTTTGATTTATTGTTGTTTGTTTTTAGTCGTTCGTGAGTTATAGCGTCGCAAACATGGAGCAAAATAAAGAGAAAATACGGCATATTTTACAGTACTACTACGATAAAGGCAAAAATGCATCTCATGCTGCCAATAAAATTTGTGCAGTTTATGGACCCGATACAGTTTCCATTTCCACCGCACAACGATGGTTTCAACGTTTTCGTTCTGGTGCAGAGGTGATCGAAGATGCGCCACGGTCCGGAAGGCATGTCGTCGAAAATTGCTATAAAATCGCTGAATTGATCGAAAGAGACCGGTATAGTAGCAGCCGTAGCATCGGCCCAGAGATGGGCATGAGTCATCAAACCGTTATAAACCATTTGAAGAAGCTTGGATTCAAAAAGAAGCTCGATGTATGGGTGCCACACGACTTGACGCAAAAAAACATTTTGGCCCGTATGGATGCATGCGAATCGCTTCTGAATCGCAACAAAATCGACCCGTTTTTGAAGCGGATGGTGACTGGCGATGAAAAGTGGGTCACTTACGACAACGTGAAGCGCAAACGGTCGTGGTCGAAAAGCGGTGAAGCTGCCCAGACGGTGGCCAAGCCTGGATTGGCGGCCAGGAAGGTTCTTCTGTGTGTTTGGTGGGATTGGCAGGGAATCATCCACTATGAGCTGCTCCCCTATGGCCAAACGCTCAATTCGGACCTGTACTGCCAACAACTGGACCGCTTGAATGCAGCACTCATACAGAAGAGGCCATCTCTGATCAACAGAGGCCGAATTGTCTTCCATCAGGACAACGCCTGGCCACACACATCTTTGGTGACGCGCCAGAAGCTCCGGGAGCTCGGATGGGAGGTTCTTTTGCATCCACCGTATAGTCCGGATCTCGCACCAAGTGATTACCACCTATTTCTGTCCATGGCGAACGAGCTTGGTAGTCGGAAGTTGGCCACAAGAGAGTCCTGTGAAAATTGGCTCTCCGAGTTTTTTGACAATAGGGAAGCGATCTTCTATAAGAGGGGCATTATGAAGTTGGCATCTCGTTGGGAACTCGTCATCGAACAAAACGGCGCATATTTGACATAAATCGCATTATTATAACCAATTTTATGAACAATTGAAAATTCAATAAAAATAACTATCCTGACGAATATAAGACTTAGTTGTCCAAACCCATCAGGATTACCAAAGAAGTAGGTAAAAATGTTTGATGTCTTTAAAAATTCTTAAGCCAAACAGAAATTTTAGGTACGGAACAGGTTTAGGTTCTGCTTTTATAACTTAAGATGTTCAGTTCACAGTTCGGAATTACGGGTTTGAGTCGGTAGGGTTTGCAGCCTTGAAAAGAATTGTGTCTTGTTCTCCAAAAGAATTTTCACAGTGATTATTGGCAGTCTCGACGGTACCATCAGCATTATAATTATTTATATAATGGAAGTGCAGCTGTAGGGTATATTGAAAATTAGTTGGAAGTCCCGGTTCAATATATCTGGAATAGTTTCCTAAATTCATTGGTAAGTAAAAAACATCCTTTTGTTGGCTAATAACCTGACTTTACAGGTAATCCTTAAGTAGGATTAATAAATAGAATTGAATAGCCAAATTATACTCTACATTCTAATTGGGCAGGAGGTGGGCTGTTATGTAGCATGTTGATAGTTGGAGGAGGTTAGGTCGGAAATCTTGCGGTGTGCAAGGACTCCTGGTTAAATTACCAACTGTGTGAACTCACCTACAAGAGTTTTATTGTCAGCTTAACGCTTACATAATTTGCACATCAGAAAGCGTCAATGGTGCACTTGCCTAATACTCAGAAGCCATCACATGCAGCAGCAACAGAATATATATAGAAATACTTGTATCTGCTAAGAGAAAGACATTAGGTGGCAGTAAAAGTGACCTTTTTTTGTACTCTCTTAAATTGTTTGTCCAATTCACCTTGAACCAGTGTGCCAAAAGTCCATTCCGCCTTTTGTTCTATTGTTTGTGTTGACATTTGCCAGCTTTGGCTTTGGCTTTTGTGGGGCACAACTCCGCTCCTTGGAGAGGGCTTCATTTCAGCAGCAGCCCCAAGAACTTTAGCTTCATCTCCTGCTACCCAGAGGTTTGGTCTATGTGTGTGTGTGTGTGTGTGTGTTTGAGTTGCAGCTTCTTCGTATTTTCTTTTTTTTCTTTCGTTTTTTTTTCTGTGTTACCTGCCATAATATTTTCATTTTCCTCAGCGAGATGCTGAGAAACACTTTTCATTATTTAGTTTTTCATATTTCACATTTTTATTTGAGTTAAGCCAAGAGTGGAGGGTAAGCTGTTGATGAGGTCATCTGAGAAAATCTTTTGTTGGTTTCTTTTGGGTGCATTTGGTGTGGAGTATTTGATATGAAATAAGGTGCGTTTCATATTTAGGCGACACTTGCAAAATGGTTTTCGATGGAGAATCAATAAAAATTAATTGAATCGTGGTTGAAATAAATTTTTGGCTTTGTACATTCTCTCTTAGGGTTAAGCAGTCTATTAGAAAGGGCGCTGGCGCCAGTAGCTAGCGAAGGTGACCGAGTGTGAAAGACTGCCTCTACACTGTTCGACACACGAGACATAATAATCTAGTAGGCCTGCATTTCAGCATGTTTCGCCTCTGAGTTTGAAGAGATTTTTAGATTTAAAACAACCAACATGTAAGCTCACTAGACTGTCATGTCTCATGTGTCGAACTGTGTGAAGGCAGCCCAAGTTTTTATATAATAGGAGTTTCAAAATGCTATTGAAAAACCAATCCATTGCCAAATTCAATTTCGATTTCCAATTTAAACGCTGAATCAGAACAATTTCCTCGGAAATCAACAAAAAAAACAAAGTGTTATTATTTTTGGATTCGTTTTTGTGGCCGTTTCTTAACATTAACAAAAATCTTTGTGCTGCAAAACTTACGTCAATCGGATTGTTTATAAATAAAATTGGAAAAAATGAATGGAAATATCTAAAGGTAAGTGGCATAAACATTGAACTAGTTTCCCGCTCACAAATTAAGTTATGTAAATCGCCTTATTAAAAGTTTACAGATAACAACAACAACAACAACAATCAACAGGGATAGGCCCCAACAAAAACAGAGCCCAGATCGACATGCCTGGAATGCCTAAGAAAACCCAAACTGGACTGGATATCTCTCTCAATGAAAAAGGGGCACGCCGCGGCGCCTCTCTCGATCTCTCTCCCTCTCAAAACTGGCTACGATTAAATCTTTCAACGCCTCGGAAAACTGAGTCATTGGACTCCACACAGCAGCTGCAACCGCAACAACTACAAAAAAAAAAAAGTTCATATTCAAATTTGTAGGAACGTGCATTGAATTCAGCATGAAATGAAAATGAGTAAACACGCAAAAACAACAACAACAAAAGCAACAACAAATTGCAAAAATGAATGCATGAGGCAGGCAATTGTTTTTACTGTTCTTGGGGTCAAGCAAAATGCTGCCAGCTTAGTCATATTTCCAATTCCACAAACGAAACAACTCAGATGGAGAGACTTGGGGACTGACCTGCCATCAAAATTGATAACCTTCAAGACGGCGACGGCGACGGGGAGCGACCCGCTTAAGAGCTTCGCCTTGTTATAGCCCCAGACTTGGGGCTTGTTGGTGCTCCTCTAAAAAGTTGTCGCCAGTTTGTGAGATAACCTTTGCATTTCTTTCTGTATTTTGCTGATTGTGCCACATTCCGTTTTGCTTATGGATGGTGTTGCTCCATACCCCGTAATCAATGGAAAATTGGAGGGTATACACAGAAATTAAGAATAATTATTTAAAGCTCGTAGAAAACAAAAGACGGTCATGGATGGTGAGATAACAAGCCCTTCGATATTCTCCACAAATATTCGGACGGTTAAAAAATTCATACAAAATGTTTTTATTCAAGGCAATGCAAGCAATAACCCCAACAATGTTTACTTGGAAATACTTTATGAATTTCCAAAGATTTTCCGATTTCATTCATAATGAAAGCAAGATAAAAATATCACTTAATATCAGGACTGCAAAACCGGTTTTGAACCGAACCGGTTCGAACCCTGAATCCCGACTTTTATTTTACTATGAACCGAACCTTGAACCGAACCTCTTTAAAAATTAAAGCTAAACCCGAACCTGTTCCGAACCCAAAATTTCGGTTCGGATCAACAAAACTAACACAAAAATTTGACCTTCTGTCTAACGACTTCATCTGTTGTACGGTGCGAGACTGACTCCTAAAATGGGCAGGAGAGTGGAAAAAAAATTTGGCAAAACGATTAGATTTCCTTATAAAATCCCTACCCATAACAGTCTCTGTTTTTAAAGCTCCTCGACTCTAAAGCTGCTTGAATAATTCTCAAATGCAAGAGTCTAACATTATTTTGGTAATATTTTTCTATGTAAAACACGAAATGGAATTTCACTAAACTGTAAATTATTTATTGAATATTTCCATAATATCCACTAACCAATTCCGACCCAAAAACCAATCGGATTCCATACAACTTGGGGAGTTTTAAGGTCGAATGCTGTTTTTGATACACATAAAAGACAAAAACAAGAAAGAAAGTCTGTCAAGCCCGACTATAACATACTCTGTACCAAGAAAAAGTTTTTTGATCATAACTCGAAAACCGTTCATCCGATCTTCTTCATTCCTTTGGCGGATCGATAAGTTATCCTAAGTATGTCCAGAAGGAACGAGCCATCTATCTTCAAAACTGTGGGAGATATGACATTTTTTCTAAATTGCGGGGGCAGGAGGAGGCGTGGCCAAAATTAAAAATAAACTTGATCTGCCTGTAGACATAAGAAGCATTTGTCTCATACATGTCAAACATATATATCTTACTATCTCTGAGATCTGTGCGTTCATACGCACAGACAGCCGGACAGACGGACATGGCTATATCGACTCGGCTGTTGATGCTGATCAAGAATATATATACTTTATGGGGTCGGAGTTGCTTCCTTCTGGCTGTTACATACTTTTGCATAAACTTATAACACTTAATGTACCTACGGTACAGAGTATGATAACAATTGTGTATAAACTAGAGCTGGACGCGAGAGAGAATTTTCAGATATGGTCACGAATGATTTACGAAAGAAAAATCGCCGTACGCGAATGCAATTTTTAAAAGTTTTTCCTCACTCACGAATCTCGCACGATTCACGATTCCCGCACGATTCACGATTCCCGCACGATTCACGATTCCCTTACGAATGCACGATAATGATATTGATTAGGATAATAAATGCACATCAATACCAATTCGTTTAACAAAACGCAACCCAAATATACTATTTACTTGTTATTTTTCTGTTACAAATCATTATGACTTAATTTAAAGCGGATTTATGGCAGTTGTTTCTTGGAATTCTTGAAAGAGTTAATTTCATTACAGTTAAGTGTGCCCGTACCTTTATGTCAGATAAATATCAAAAACAATATGCATATTTTCTAGAGATGATACTTGTAAGGAAAAAATAAAATGAAGGAAAGTTTCTTAAACACTGCATTTACGATGTTTGATCTTAATTCTCTTACGAAAAACGCACGAATGACACGGTTGTTCATGCACGAATTTCTGACATGAAACATGTCGAGTTACACCGTGACCGTGCTGCTCTGGTATAATCATTATTATCCCATTTTATATGATCTAGATTCAATATCTATCATGTCCTTTGAGGACCTATATGAAGGATCTAAAAAGTTTCTTAAAATGAGTACAAGGTTTGAGTCCTACTGGTGGGAGGGTTAAAATATTTCCTTTGTTTTCAATTACGAAATTTACAGCTGGTGATGGTCTTTCTAATTCAAAAGAGGCCATCCAAAAAGCGATGACAATGTTTTACGAGATATTATATTCAAAAAGTGATGCAAACATGCCTACCAATTTTTTCCCAAAATCAACTTCGGTCCTACCGTTGTAGATATTAAATTTAGTTAAGTGGTTTATTAGTCATCTTAGAAAGGACACTGAATGATTTATATCTATGTGCAGCCTGCACAGAGAGAAGTCCATTTGCCTAGTTACATTTTAAGCTGAGGGAGGAGATAGATAGACAGACGGACGAAGGAACAGTATTCCAGTATTCTTCAAATACCTCATTTGCCTCGATATGCCGATTGAATGGACAAGGAGAAAGTCTTTCCATTGATATTCTTCAAATAATTCATATGAAGCTTAATGATTTGCACTTTAGAAGTAGTTCTTCATAAATAATCTAGATTTCTTTTGAAACCATTTCATCCTTTGCTTATGGCAAGCACTAGCCATAGATGGGCTAGCAAATTGTTATGAATTTCTTCAATTTATAGAAATATCGATTGATGGCTCTTTTAATTGTGACTGTTTAATAAGGCTACTAACTAGATAGTTTGACACGTTATTTCACTAATAGAAGTGAAGTAAAGTAGACGGGCGTTAATGCACTGGGCGTTATTACAAGCAAACTGTATGTTAATGATGGCTTTACACTTAGTTAAGGGCACTGTATACCTTCTGTTGTCATTTATTCTCGTGCATTCTGGAAACCAGCTATAACAAATTTTTATAGAAAAATATTCTGGAGGTATACAGTACCCTTAAGTTTACTTTATAGGGTATATTCTGGTCGCCCCTTATCTATACTTCATTCTTTGCTATTTCATGTTACATTCTAGGCCTTGTTTAACAGCAGTTTGTTCTGCTTGTTAGTGCTCGTAAAATTTCCATATTGACCAAAGTGCATTCGATTTTTATGATGCATTTCACTTATGATAAGTTCCATTTAAAAATTATATTTTCCTATTTTATTATTAACTATTTAGAGCCGTGTTGTTTTTTGTTTTAAAGCTAATGATTAGGCCTTGCATTTTTGTGTGCTGTGGGTTCTGTGGGCTTTTTATTGGTCGTTTTAATGGGATCCCCCCCGCACACACACACACACACACAAGTTGGTATGTTTCTTGATTCTTTTGTTCACGAGGCGTCATTTATAATCATTCAATTTGAATGGAGCATCGTTTATGGTTACTTATTGTTATGGGTGGTCAGTCAGGAAATTCCGTATCTAGATCAAGCATTTCCATAAAAAAGGCAATGCAATAGCCCACAAGTTGCTATACGAGGGCGTTTTGTATGACAATTTATTTGCAATGCAAATTGCATTTGCAAACGACAGAAAAGGTGAATTTCTCAAATGGACATTGCTCCAGACAACAATTGATATACCAATTACCCAACTCTACAAAAATAAATAAAAAACCAAAACAAACTTTGCAATCGAAGTCGTAGGAAACGCCAACACACGCAGCAGCCACAGCTGCTGCCCACAGAGTGCCAATCGCACGGCTCAAATCTCTGTTAGGAAATTAGCAGCATTAGAAGGTGCTTAAAACGACCCAAGTCACATAAAACCTCCAAAAAGCCACAAGGCACAGCCAAGCCTTGAGAGATCAGCGAATGGACCACGCAAGGGTCAAGTCGAGTGTGAGGTTTTTCCTATTGGTCGCGTGATCGCAACACTGGACAACACAACTGGAAGTTTGATGGAATGATTTATAATGAAAGCATCGAAGGGGAAGTGTCATTAGATAGACAGATACTTGGAACTTTTATCAGAATTCGACGACTCTTAACTTCAAACTCACATTGATATGACCTAAGGCAAACATTGTACATTCATTATAAGAAAAGCTACTTAAAGCTGCCAATTGTTCTGTTCTTAACTTCATCCACTATAATTTAGTATTTTAAAACTATGATTCACATTTGATCCAAGTCGGATAAGTTTGGATGTCGAAGACATTAAAAGTAGACCCATCAATTGATAATCAAATAACCAACTTTATTAATTAAGAAAATGCATATGTAAATTTTGCATCAGACCATCCCGAAAACAAACCGCCTACCGCGCCACCTCCCAATCCCAACATTTTATAATTTTAAGCTTTACTTTCAAGCAACAATATTCCTTTATAAACTTAACTCTGATATGCTTTAAAATTCTATATAGGTCTGAGGGTTCAGAACTCCCATTGAGTCTAGCTTTTGATTCGTGGACCGGATTATAGTAATATTGTACTTAAGGTTCGAATTTGGTTTTTATAACCAGAGCTCTTAACTTCGAAAAATTTAGAAGGAACTTTTAGGTTTCGCTGGTCGCTGATACCAAGTTCGAACCGGGTTTCAAGAATATATTTATTTTTCGCTACTTCAGAAAACTTGTGTGTAATTGAACAAACTGAACCAAATTTTTTGGAGTCTTGATATTTTCAATATAAGAGTCAAACCTAGCTCAAGTTCTCTGGTAAGCGATCGTCTGTGCTGGCTCTTTCGTATTATATATATGTTTTGTGTTTAGAAGTTTAAAATTATTCAAAACGATTGAAAATTATGATTATAGCATTAGAACTTCAAGAAAGAGTTTCAATTCCGTCAGAATTCCGAAAAGATTCGTTAATGCCTTATATCATTCGTTTCTACAGTAGATGATACAGCATCTTTCTTTCTTTGCGAGCTGTTTTAATTTTAAGGTCAAAAATATTTGATTCTTTGATTCAAAAAGTTTTTATAAACACTTTCTTACTATGTTTAAACATTCAGAAGTACTTGCTTAAAACGAGTTCGAGTAGCTAAACAAAATGTAATAGAACAATTCCTATATGAACCGAACATGTGGTTCTAAAATATTCCGAAAATATTGGTGGAATTCGGGAAATGATAAAGTTTTTTTTAACCTTCATTTGAACACATAATCGAGTCAAACAGACTCTCATGACTCTCATGCACTCATGAAATCACTTAAGTGCTCTCAGTTGGAATTACATGAAGTCAAAGAATAGTTTATAGAGGCTTCTGTGTTAGAAAAGGATTCCAGATAAGCACAATTGCACTGAGAGTAGTTTCTTTATATTTTCATGAATAAAATTGTACGCTTGCTTGTCGGGAAGTATATGGAAGCAGTGTTGAGAGCAAAATTAGGTACAAAAGTTGCTAAATTAAGAAACAAGTTAAAGAAATAGCTTATAAAATAACGAGAAAGCTAAGCTAACTTCGTCTGTGCCCAAGTTTTTATACCTTTGCAAGTGATCGCTTAAATATTTTTAAAAATAATCTTTTTCCCATTTTCCCACTGATCGTTCGTATGGGAGCTATATGATATAGTCATCCGATTTCGACCAAAAATTTTAGAATTATGTGAAAGCATGTGAAACAAACAATACAAAATTTCGGAGTGCTATCATTAAAAACAAAAAGGGTTTTTCCAGCTAAGTCTGTTTTTCAGACCTATCTTTCTATTCATGGAGTTCCCCATGAAGTTTGCTCCACAGTGTAAATACAGTCTTATGAAGCATACTATATATAGATGGAACCATATCGAACTAGAGGTTCTTTTATAATCTCTGAGATCTGGCTGTTCACATATTCGGAATGATGAACATGGCTAAATCGACCCTACTTATAGAGTCAGAGATGCTTTTTGCTACCTACTTTTGCACAAACATAATTTCCTTCGTCTTCCTTTGGTACAGAGTAGATCCAGTTTAAGATTGATCAGTTCTTAACAACAATTTGACATGTACAGCAGTTAGCTCAACTAAAGAAAAACATGAGATTTCGTTAGAATTCTAGCTTAAATATGTGTACGACAATTCAAAGACGAGAATCTACATGAAAGTATAATTGGAGTCTTCGATGGAATTGAGAGATTGATGCATCGGGCCGAATCCTTAAGCCTAAGATCTGAAGCCTTAAATTTTTTTACACTAACCATTAATAAAGTTTGTTTCGGGCTCACCAACTGGATACATTTTTATACTCTGTACCAAAGGTACACAGAGTATATTTAGTTTGTGCAATCTTAACACTTTATGGGATGAATTCCATTGTCTTCAGAAATGCTTTTAATTCTAAGGATCATCATTTTCAGGGTTTTTCTCCAAAATTTCTAGTCGAAGTGCAATGGGCCAAGCCTCTCAAAAAAACTCTCTTACCAAAATACGCCAAATCTTTCAAAGAATTTCAGGTTAAGAGACGAACACTCTATGCTTTTCCTCTCAAACTAAAATTGAATATTTCAATCGATTATATTCGCTTTCTACCTTAAGATGCGCTGTTGTTGTTTCTACAATTCAGCATTTCAGGTTGAGCAGCTTAAAATTGTTCAACTTGCTTCCTTGGCTCACTTCGATATCTTTATTTGGTTGTTCAGTTTAATTGCAGCTGAGAGAGAAAAAAAAATCGAAATAAATAAATATTATTTGCCAAGTTGGTCGGCAAGCAGGCCAAGCAGTTGGCCAAATGCCAAACATCGCCATCGCCATCGTCGTCGTCGTCGTCGCCGCCGCGGACATATCTCTCCTCGATCTCTGCTCCGCCACTGCTGGAGTTGCCCCCGCTGCGCTTGCGCGCATTAGGCCGCTGTTTAATAAGTACTTTTTTGGCCGAGGATGGGGGGCGGGGGTAGGGAAGACCAGCGATTTGCGATATGGCCCGGCCCCGGATCCGGTCTCATCAACGTTTCGCGTAATGAGCTATTATTGTGTTCAATGCGGTTTTTATTGCCTGACCCCAGCTGCAGTGAAGTATTGAGTTGGGCTCTCAACATTTTGGCCATATTTGTCGCCAGTGTGTGTGTGGCATTCAGCGATGGCTTGCCAAACGTGGCTCGGATTTCCAAATGCCGTTCGCTCTGTGGTGCGTGAGCTAAGCATTAATTGGCCAAAAAGACTGACAAACGGGCTGTAATAACGGTTTATGGATGCAAGTTTGGTGTGTGTGTGTGTGTGTTGAGCAAACCACCAAAGTCTTTGGACATGTCCGAAATGTATCTATTACACCCGCATGTCTACATGCAATACCTAAACAACAACATGTGTATGCCACAATGTTTTGTTATGGTAGCTGGTTTTTTATGGTGGTCAACAGATTGAGATGTGTTTTTATGCGTTTAAGTGAGATAACCATTATGAACCACAAGAAAACAGGCCAAAGTTCTTGAATTCTTGTGTTGTGGCCAAACTCTTGGCAAACAAAAAAAAAACCACTGAGATGCAATTAAAATTGATTTGAACTTTAAATTTTGAATTGACTGCCTGGTGAATCATTCCTAAGTTTGACATTTACTTGAAGTAAGAACAAAATTCGTAAGTCAAGAACTTTTATTGAGCTCACCTAAGCATTTTTAGCTTAAGTAAATTTTTGTTGGATTCGGCGTCAAAAAGGTTCCAAGCCCCAAGCCAATAAAGTATGCTCCTAAAACTAGAACTATTTCTTTAAGTATGACACATCAACCATAATAAAAGCAAATTAATTAATTTTTGGATTTGCCATAAAGCTAAGAGAAGACTTGAAAGGAAAAGGAGAAAACCTTTCCTTGGTCTCTATTCTGTGGTTTTTTTCCAAAAGAAATCGATTATGTGGCCACTGGATGAAATAATGAAGTGTTTTTACACCATCAGCCATGCTTCTATTTTTAATTTTGCCAAAAAGTTTGGACTCCAAAACGCCAAGCTTAAGCGAAAACGAATAAAGGGCGATGCAGTTTTGTTAAAATTTCTCTTAAGTAAAATAAGAACAGAAGAATTATGGTTTCATATTTTTGCTTCAAGGTGCAATTCAATCCACGGTTTCTTTTGCTTGTTAGTTGCTCAGCATTTGGAAGTTTTCTTTGCTCTGATTTGACGCACTTTCACACGTGAGCTTGATAGTCGGCTGCGCTGAGATACCGTCGGTCTTGAGTACGATTGACAGACAAGGTTAAGTTATAGTTTATTTAGATATGATTTAGATTTAGATACCATAACATACTCTGTACCAATGAAATTACACGCTTAGCAAAAATTTTGATGCTGTAGTAGCAGCTGAAAGCAGCGCTGCTACTGCCCTGCAGCAGCGAACAGTCTTTTGATCATTACTCGACAATCGTTCATCCTATTTTAAATCTTTCCTTGGCGGATCGATAAGAAATCCTGATTACTAAATATGTCTAGAAAGTACGAACCATGTATCTTTAAAACTGTGCGAGATATGACGTTTTTTCTAAATTGCAGGGGCGTGAGGGGGCGTGGAAAAAATTTAAAATAAACTTGGTCTGCCTGCAGATATAAGAATTGTTACCATACACGTCAAACCTATATCTCTTACAATTTTTGGGATTTATGCGTTCATACGGACAGACAGGCGGGCATGGCTATATCGACTCGGCTGTTGATGCTGATCAAGAATATATATACTTTATGAGGTCGGAGATGCTTTCTTCTGGCTGTTACATACTTTTGCACAAACTTAAATTACTCTATGTACCTACAGTACAGAGTATAAGAATCATTTTGGGAGCTTTAAAATGGTTCAAAACTGGTTCAGAGCTGAAGTTCAGCAGATATCTAAGCTAAAACCCTGATATTTGTTGTCAAAGTTAAAAGTGTGGAGTTGAATATCTAATTAGTCTAGAGCCCGGATCAATCCATATCGGTTAAATAGTGCTTTGTAGCAATATCTTCAAAATAACTTAAGCAACGAACTGTCAATTTGATTAGTAGATTGGCAGTATGGAGTGTGAAACTTTAGGGGTTTCGAATCGGCTTAAAAATGGTTTAAAATCCATATCAGAGAAGTTACTTGTGCTATGAATTTGAAATTTGATCTCTTGTGCTCAATTTCGCAATGTTCGGTTAGTTAAACTGACCTTTAGGTTAGATGAATTTGAGTGTCTTATGCTGTGTTTGGCATTACCAGAGCGATATGCACATGCTCTGGTAAAATTTTAACCGCTGGTTAAATGGAATTACCGCTTTTTTTATCGATAATTAAATAACTGGCTTCAACGCTATCAACACAAAGTTTTACATATTTTATATTTTGCTGCAATAAAATGTTTGTGAATAAACGTATTTCTCTACTTTTCTGGTTTAGAACAGGGTTTCAACCAGTTTAAAAGTGATTCAGGCTATATTACTTAAGCTTCAAACTTGAATCATGATTTCTTGGCTAATAAGTTGAAGTTGGAAATTATACTGGTCCAAAGCCGTATATTTCAAATATTATTAAGTCTAAGAACTAGAGATTTGTAGTTTCGAATTTAAAACTTGTTCCCATCCAGCTTGCAGCTACTTAAAATGTTCTCTCATAATAAACAGTGTCTGTTTATCTATCAATGCAGAAGATCCCGGCAATGCCGCATATTAAGCTTGTATTTGAGCATGAAATAACGCCCGGTGGAAGAACGCCCGCGGTCGATATCAGGGGTGTGAAAACTTAGATCAAAGTTTAGGTACAGCCTAGTATTGTCAGCACTCAGATTAAGTATGTTTCAAATGCTGGTCATTCAGCAACAAATTGTCATATCAATGAGCTTTTTATGGAAGGTCCTAAAAATCTTTAGTTCAACAAAAATAACTATAGAAATGGTAAATATTGAACCAAGTTTTCTAATCCTAGATCCTAAGTTTGATGCAGTTAAGAACTAGAGCTTTGAGGTGTTAAAACAGAATCTGAGCTTTAAACCAAACGGTTTTAAGAGTTCAGGGACTTGCTTTCTTGTATTAAATGAGGTGGAAAAGTAAATGGGGACTTCAAAAGGGTTAAATGACCTAAAAGATGTGCATCAAAAATATTAAAAGTTTGAATTATAAAAAGGCTAAATTAAAGTTTTAATTCACTTCAAACATATATGTTTGATGGTAGCTAATCATCCGAACCGCTCGATTCCGACATATTGGAAGTGTGTAAGCTTCTGTTCCAAGTATCAGCTTGATAGCTTCAAAACTGAGAGACTAGTTTCCTTGCAAACAGACGGAAAGCTTAATCATTTTCAGCTGGTCATGCTGATCAAGAATACATATAGTATATGTGATCGGAGATGATTCCTTCCTTCCTTCATTATAAAAATATGCTGTGTTTTTCCTCAGTGATGTTCCTTTCATAATGGTGCCTACTTAGTTATTTATTTCTTGGTAAAATTTACCCTGATTGCCTGATATATCACACACAGCCACACATTGATATCCCACACACGCACACACTCTCCCACACTACAGCAGTGTTGGCCACTAAAACTGGAGCATTGTAAATCCCAACTAATAATTTTGTAACCTTATCTGCTCCTGGCGCTGTCACTAGCTCCACAGCCGAGAGTGAGCCAAGCCGAGGCGCCGGGCGGGTAAAGGAGGCGCTGAACTGAGGTCGAAGGCTGGCCACAGAAAAGCGCATATCCCACAACGATAATGAAAATGTCACACGAGCCTCGCATTTTCTCATCACCCAGCATCATGAGCATGACAACAACAACAACTGAAACAAGGACGATGCTGAGACTCCACCTTTATAAACGACCCACTACACAGAGAGAGAGAGAGAGAGAGCGAGTGGGGGAGATGGAGCCTCCGCCAGCTGCGAGTGCAGTCGTTGGGCAAAAGAAGCCGACAACAACAACAACAACAACTACGTTGACAACAACATAAAGGTAAATCCTAAATAATGCGCTGTGCTCACTTCACAGCATCTGAGGAGGAGCAACGGACGAGAGATGTCGCTGCGGGAATAGACCGACCTGGCAAAGAAAACGGAGAACTGGCAGTGAGTGAAGTGGAGGCGAGAAACCAACAGGCGGCAGGCAAAAGCAAACCAGGAACGATGATTTGAAGGGGTAGGGTAGATGGGTCTGTGGCCGGCTTAAGAGGAAGTCCAAATGCTCTACTGGAAAGTTGTAGTTGAAGGTATTAGGAGCAATCGCCCTGACCAGCCTGAAGAGCTAACTTGACTTGGCCTGAACTCAGTAAACTTTTCAGTTCAGGCCACCATTTGGTTCAGGGAGGTAACTATATACGTGGCAGTTACCGAAATGTCTAAGAAAATTCATTTGTCAAACAACAACAACCAGTTAATTGCAGGTTGCTCTTTGTCTGGGCGCTTTATAGGCACAAATGCGCTGCTAGCGCATAAGCAGTGGGCACCTTTGGTCATGTTTGATCAAATCTAGTGTACAGGGTGTTTTATAGTCGTAGCACTCTTGCTTCCTTCCTTGTTAGCCTTTCTCCTCCAGTTTTCTGGTGTATTTTGTATTTGCTCTGATCTTGATTTCTCCTAGATTCTTCCTTGCCTTATCCTTTTTCCTCTCCTTTCATGCTCGCATCTTGGTTTAGTTTTCAAAAACCAGGAACCAAAATTCAACTTTAAATATTTAAAGCCAATTTCTCCTGCTGCAAGCAACTAAACCAGCAGCAGACAACAAAATCCATTTCGTTTCGCTCATTGTCAACGCCCTGAGTTCTGAATCCCTCGATCTCAACCAGGTGCTAAGACACAGTCAACTTACCCATCCTCACCTTTAGCCCCCCCCTCAACCCCCTCCAACCCCCAGCCACGGCCAAACAACTATCCCCACTTGGGTAGGACATTTTGTGGTTAGCTTAAAGTTCTCCAGGCTGGCAAAGTACAAGACGATTATAGTTCCACCCCAGCCAGTTGCTGCTGCTGCTGCTGTGGACAGTCTTAGTGGCTGTCGTAAGTTCTAATTTCTTATTATTAGGCGTGGCTAGAAAGGGGCGGATGAGGGAGGGGGAGAAGCAGGCGTGGCTGGTGGACAAAACCGCACAAGTTTGCTGCTGCTGTGGCATAAAATTATGGCACAACTTGCGACGACGAAGCAATGCTGCTTCCTGCATATGAAAATGGCGCGTTCTGGTAAATAGTTTTGGACCAAAACTATTTTCTTTTTCCCTCCAGTTTTTCCACTGCAGTTGGCCGTAAATGCCTTGTGGTTGGCTTTGTTATGGCCTGCTTGAGGGGGTGGGGATGGGGGGGTGCCGTGAAAGGGATTTCTTACTTTTATGTCTTATGGTTTTGTTGGTTTGCAATTGCAGAGCCTACTTTTTAGCGTTGGGCAAAAGTTTTTGCATTGCAGCAGCAGCAGCAGCGGCAGGAGCTGCACAGGAAGATGAAGAAGACTTTCGAGTGAGTTTGGATTTAATTAAAATGGCTAATGCCCGGGCACTGCGAAGCCATAGGTGGGCAAAAAGTTCTACCATTTTCACCCTAATGGTAATTGGTTGACCTTATAAGGTGACTTGGATTAGATTATAATGATTCTGGGTTTATTTGTGGGGAAAAGAAGTTGCAAAACCAAGTGGGGGGGGTCAGCAAAATGCGACTTGGGGTTTTACGACTGCATAAAAAGTTGACACGGAAATGTAAGCACATATTTTTCGATGAGTTTTGATTCCTTGTTCATTATTTAATTTGAAGACTTGGGAGACTTTTCTTTTATTTATCATTTATTTTGCTAATAACTTGACCTGCTGTTCATTCGATATAGATAACAAAAAACATCCAGCATCAAAATTCATACTGAGAATGGGTGATAAAGAGTATATAATATTCCACACCGACTTTCTCATTTGTTTTGTTATGAAAGTTATGAATTATCGGAGCGATACAAAGTTAATGTAGTTGAAAACAAACACATCTATGAGCAGCGAACCAAAATGGCATATTCCAGCTAGAAACATTTTTGAGCCGAACCTTTTTCGAAATGGAAGCGGTCTGCTGTTTGTTTCGTGAGATATTATCCTTACTTTGAACCATAAACTGGTCATATCTAGATATGTGTCAAAGTAGTCTTTTTTTAATAAGAAGAAACGCCTTGTTTGCCTCGAATATTTCGAAGATACTTTGACAATTGATTCATCCTGCAATACTGCTTTAGTAGCAGTTAAGCGCAGAAGCAACTGCCAATGTTATTTCGAATACAGTATCCGAAAGTAGTGCTTCAAAATTTCCTTATTTTCAAATTTTGATTTAATTATTTTTGGGTAAGTCACATAGGTAATATTCTTTAGAATAAACTAAGGTGTCCAGTTGTTAGAACCTAGTTCAAAGCTCTTAAACACAGCAAAATATCAAGGCGACAAACTGCTAAAATTCTGCAAAAGATGAGGTCCGGAGGCTCGAACTCGTTGTGTTGTTTAAGGTTCAATTCTCAGACCGCTTTGTTAACTTATCAAACCAAAAGTTCCGGTTCTATGCTGTATCGTAATATCTTAGAATCGTATCTTATTAATCAAAAGTTAAGCAAGCATCTACCTAAAGAAACAATAATAAACATTAACCTATTCCAGGTATACTTAAATTCGTAAATTTGTTTTGTCACATCTTGACTTATGCATTTTTTGTCCAACAATAAAGTTTTAATGAAAATGATAAATCTCTGATTCAACACTATAAAAATATTTCTAGTCCTTACAATAAATTTTAGTAGTGTCTAGAGATCTGACAAAAACTTACTAAAGTAAGGCTCTGCCTCCACACTGTTCGACAGTAGCAGGTCTACATTTTGGTTGTTACAAATGTGAAAATATTTCAAATTCATAGGCCAAACGAGATGAACTACTAGAACTGGAACTAATACTAGATTATCATAGCTCATGCGTCGAGCAGTGTGAGGGCAACCTAATTCGTCGAACCGAACCATTTTCAAGGAGATGGATCCGTTTCGGGATGATACATGGACCGGTTCTGGGTCCAGTTTGATGGACAAAAAAACTAGATGAAAAAAAAAGGTCAAACTTGTTCATGAATTTATAGTAAATATATACGTATTTATGATAATTTAAATATCATCGAGTCGAAATTCTAAATAAAATTTTAGAAAATATTCATATTTATATTTATATTTAATTTAATTTTATTTTTTAATTTGAATTTATCTTCAATTCTAGGTTCATACTTTGAACATAAAAATGTGTTTACTTTAAAAATTAGCAAAATAGCATATTACAATATGGGGCATTCTAAAGGAACTATGCGATATCCGATATATCGCCTAGAAAATATTCGAAATACCGATATATCGTATTTTGAGAGAAATACATTGACAAGGACACCAGGGTTGTCAATATTTTTATCGATATATCAAAATTTTTGTTTGACAACATGATATTCTCTGTGCCGATAAGTAGATATTTTAAGAAACGAGATATAAATGTAAATAAATTGCTAAGGTCACATTGAAATCGGCTAATTTTTTACTTAGCATAAGAAGACCGACGCAATGGGTATTGTCTTTTAGGCAGAGAAATGGGCCGGGCCGTCGATTGCCAGTCTCTGCTGTAAATGATGTAAATCTATTGTAGATTACTGGTTGCCCTTCAAACCGAGAGCGACAATAAAACGGAGTCAGAACGATTAACCATAGCAAAATGCTAAAGATTCAGGACACTGGTTTTGTTAAAATAGTTATCAAACCACTAATTATAAGAGGCAAGCAACAATCAAACTGTTTATACCCGTATGAATTATATATGAAGAACCAATCTTTTATTTCATGTATGTATTCTAGAAAGCTCTGTCCTCGAAATAAAAACCATGACGACAAATCGTCTCTAGTAGCGACAGATTGCAACTGTCTGAACGGTTTCGATATGATAGCCAAAAATCCAACTCAATCTTTTAGGTCGCTCACAATTTCATTCGCAATAGTGGCCATCATCTCCAACCCGAGCCTAAGCAATTAATGTGCCAGTTACTAGAAATTAAAATTAGAAATTCTTCTATGAAATTCGTGCCAAGGCGATACACCATAAAATTATGAAAAATATTTTCTCAGGGCGAATTCTTGATGAGTGTATGGTTCATTCTGAACTCCTTAAAGTTCTCTTCCCACATGTTAATTAGCGTGTTCTCATAATTGAATTAAAGATTTGGCGCTTCCCTTGCCCAGTTACAATAAGCGGCTCTATGGATAACATTTGAACGGTCGACAACATAATATGTTGATATTATCAATAGAAAATCTAGTTTTTTAGCGGAAAAAAGCTAAAAACAAAACCTGCGAGAATGTGAAATGTAGCAACAGTGATCTAACTATTTGTAGCGGATGAAATGATCAATGCACATTTATCCTTTATGTGGAAATACTCAGAAGGAATAAGGTCATCCAGAGAATGGCCTTTAGGGGTCCTGCTCCAACAAATCTTGAAGAAGAAACCAGATTTTTTCCAAACTGTGTGCTTTCAATGACAAAATAAAAATCAGAAGTACTATCTAACAATCTACAACAAAGGCACTCATAAGAAGACGAATGCATAACATTGACCAAAATTTGTTAAGTTGTACATGTGAAGCCATCAGAAGACCCGCTATTGAAGTTTTTATACTCTGTACCAAAGGTCCATAGAGTATAATAAGTTTGTGCAAAAGTATGTAACATCCAGAAGAAAGCATCTCCGACCCCATAAAGTATATATATTCTTGATCAGCATCAACAGCCGAGTCGATATAGCCATGTCCGTCTGTCCGTCTGTCCGTCCGTCCGTCTGTCTGTCCGTATGAACGCACAGATCTCAGAGATGGTGAGAGATAGAGGTTTGACATGTATGGGACATATGCTTCTTATATCTGCAGGCAGATCAAGTTTATTTTCAATTTTGGCCACGCCCCCTGCTGCCACATATCTCCTACAGTTTTAAAGATAGGTGATAGGTTGTTCCCTCTAGATATATTTAGTAATAAGGATAACTTATCGATCAGCCAAAGGAATGGTGAAGATTGGATGAACGGTTTTTGAGTTATGATCAAAAGACTGCTCGCTGCAGCAGCGCAGAAGCAGCGCTGAGCGTATAATTTCGTTGGTACAGAGTATGCTATAGTCGGGCTTGACCGACTTTCTTTCTTGTTAAGTTCAAGATTCTGGAATATTTTAGAACTTTGACCGTTTTTGACCGGTATAACCCTGTTCCCATTGAAAATGGGAAAAGAGGGATCATGAAGTTGTGCGAATGTAAGTAACAGGGAGAAGGAAATAGTTCCGACCCCATAAAGTATATATATTCTTGATCAGCATGAACAGCCGACTCGATATAGCCATGTCCGTCTGTCCGTCCGTCCGTCTGTCCGTCCGTCTGTCTGTCTGTATGAACGCGTCGATCTCAGAGACTATAAGAGATAGAGCCACAAATTTTTGCATGAAGGTAGACTTATGCTGTACGCAGTTCAAGTTTGTTTCAGATTTGTAAAGTTCCACCACGTCCCCCTCTTATCCCCAAAAAACCAAGACCTCCTTTAGACATCCTAGACCTAAAAAACCGTCAGATCCACGTTAGAGCCTCGTGTTGAGTATACATCAAGCTAGGCCCAATATCTATCTATTCTGAAAAGTACACTCAGATCGGATAAAAAACACCGGAGTTATAAGCGAAACAGTTGAGCTGAGAAGAGCACCTCCCCCAGTTGTTGGTCAGGACTAGATAAAAGTGTTGCCTACATTTAGGATGACAATTTTGTTACAAGAACAAATAAATGAAAACAAATGAACAGGGTATTTTGTGGTCGGGAAACTCGACTGCAGCGCCCTTACTTGTTTTTATACTCTGTACCGTAGGTACATAGAGTATTATAAGTTTGTGCAAAAGTATGTAACATCCAGAAGGAAGCATCTCCGACCCCATAAAGTATATATATTCTTGATCAGCATCAACAGCCGAGTCGATATAGCCATGTCCGCCTGTCCGTCTGTCTGTCCGTATGAACGCACAGATCTCAGAGATGGTAAGAGATAGAGGCTTGACATGTATGGGACATATGCTTCTTATGTCTGCAGGCAGATCAAGTTTATTTTCAATTTTGGCCACGCCCCCCCCCCCCCGACCCCGCAATTTAGAAAAAACGTCATATCTCCCACAGTTTTGAAGATAGATGGCTTGTTCCTTCTGGACATATTTAGTTATTAGGATAACTTATCGATCCGCCAAAGGAATGAAGAAGATCGGATGAACGGTTTTCGAGTTATGATCAAAAGACAAATTTTCTTGGTACAGAGTATGTTATAGTCGGGCTTGACCGACTTTCTTTCTTGTTAAATATGTTCTAGTAATATGAAACAGACTAGACTATAATGTTGAAATCATTACACAACGATTCATGACTTTGGACATTTGAAAGTTAACTGAAATAATGATTCGATTACCATTTAATTTCAGCACATCAATTCAGCTTACTTGATACGTGCCTTGCAATAGTCAAACCAAATGTTAGATTTCCCCCTCTTCAAATTGCATCTGACTCTGTAAGCATCATTTCAAAAGATTTCACCTTTTCCCTTGGGCAACAATCTTAAAGCTGTTCCACCCTTTTTATTTAAATATTAATGCATTTCCAGTTAAGTATTTTCTATTTACGTTGTTTTTTTTTTTTTTTTGTGTAGCTCTGCAACAATCATCAACTTCAACTCCAATACAAAACAAAACAAATAAAATTGTTTTGCGTAAAAATTGCAATCATGCAATGAAGTGGAAAAGTTTGCACAACGTGCGATGGCAATGGCGATGGCGACGGTGACTGGGGCGACGTTTGTCAGACTGTTGGGTAGCAAAAGTTGTTCTTGCAGTAAAATTTGTAACATGGTATCCACAAGAAGAGAGTGGTAGGCACGAGACATAGTTGCTGCAGGCGGCCGGCGGCAGAAGCACCTAAAAAATGGCGACGGCTTCGTCGTCAAAAGCGGAAACAGACGCCGTCATCATTGTCATGAAAGCGGCGCAACATTTTTGTATGTTTTTTTTTTTTTTTTTTCCAACATTTTTCTATATTTTTATGATGTGGGTGAAGGGAACAGGAACCTATCGCCCCAAGGCCGACGCATTGCAGGCACAGACTTTCACAATGATTATGATGTTCATGGCGGCGGTAAAGTTGTGGCAGTGCTGCAACCAGATAGCGGAAAGGGATCTCTGCCAGACAACCAAACAACCAACAACAACCACAACAAAAAAACGCACCAATTAAAGTAGAAAATGCTTAATTAAGGAAGCAAAATATTCTCAAACATCTACAGCTATTCCAAGTGATAAATCCCAGACCAATTTAATGCCAATTTACCTGTGGAGTCATTCACAAATTGATGGCAACAATTCATCTGTCAAATTAAACAATTGCAACCGAAAGCAAATGAATTGCAAGAGTCAACGAAGGAAAAGTGAAAAACTAAGCACCAAACAATGGACACATTGACAGGACAACACAACAAAATGAAGAGTGAAAAGTGCAGGGCAATAATCGAAATCTCCGCCAAAAAAAGGAAAAGAAAAAAACCAAAAAAAAATTGACTAAGAGGAAGAACTACTACACCAAGGAAGCCCCAACCCCCCATCCCCCTCCCCTGAAAAAAGCACGAATGTCGAATGGGTTCAGCTCAAGAGCTTGGCAAAAGGATAAAGGAAGCCCAGACCAAGCCCAAGCCCATTATTGCTTCCATTTAACTTACAACATTTTGCACTTTGGTCATAGAACATTGAGAATCAACCAGAATGAGAGAGCGAGAGAGAGAGAGAGAGAGAGAGAGAGTGAAAGAACGGCTGAAATGAGAAATGGCCAGGAAAAATGTGAAAATGAAGCTGATTGAAGAAAACTAAGCAAATAGAGAATTTGATGCAACTGATGAGGTGGATATAAATGCTAAATAGATGAGGGAAAGTATTAAATAAATATTGACAACGAAACTAGATTATGGAAGCTGACCTAAACCAACTTTGACCACTGTCATACATACTCGAAATAACTGATGGACTCAGATGAAAAGTCAAGAACTTTGTACTTGATTTAAGTAAACACGGTGTCAATAGTACGGTTAGTTTTTACACTCTGTACCTTAAGTACATAGAGTATAAGTTTGTGGAAAAGTATGTAACAGCCAGAAGGAAGCATCTCCGACCCCATAAAGTATATGTATTCTTGATCAGCATCAACAGCTTGTCGATATAGCCATGTACGTCTGCCTGTCTGTCTGTCCGTCTGAACGCACAGATGATAAGAAATATAGGTTTGAGGTTTCTCTTCCGGCAGATCAAGTTTGTTTAAATTTTAGCCACACCTCCTCCCGCCCCCGGAATTTAGAATAAACGCCATTACTCCCACAGTTTTAAAGATAGATAGGATGTTCCTTTTAGACATATTTAATAATCAGGAAAACTTATCGATCCGCCAAAGCAATAATGAAGATCGGATGAACGGTTTTCGAGTTATGATCAAAAGACTCTACCCTGCTGCAGCGCAGTAGCAGCGCAACTTTCAGCTGCTACTGCAGCATCAAAATTTATGCCAACCGTTTAATTTCGTTCGTACACAGTATGTTATAGTCGGGCATGACCGACTTTATTTCTTGATTCCTATATTCTTATATCAAATACGACATTTCCAATCCCAAAGATCTTGATTTTAGACTGTTTTGACTGTATATTTTAAATAATTTCAGAATATTATTGATCATACTTGTAGATAATGGTCTCAAGTCAAGCCCGATTATCTCTCAAATTAAGTACAAATCGTTCGTTCTTAAAGTCCATTAATTTCTAATGCCACCAAAAAATCATACTAGATGGAAAATAAGAGTATTTCAATCAAGTATTACACGTTTTTTGGATTGAGCTCATAAAATTCTAAAGCTTCTTCCACTTTGGCTTAAAACGGAGTCTCTGAATTGAACCAAAAAAGGTTGGATATATCCAAGGCCCATAACCAAAGAGAAAGTTAGACCTACTGTAGTTCATTAATACACCATCACTCCATAATAAAAATGTTAGAATCAGTTGGGAATTTCAAAGTCAGACCAGCTTAAAGTCAGATTTGCAGTCTATTTTAAATATTGTACATTTTGAACTTGAACTAAGAGCTCGCTTTTCTTGAATTTTTATACCCTTGCAGAGGGTATATTGAAATTGTCCAGATGTTTGTAACGCATGGAAGAAAGCATTTCCGACCACATAAAGAATATAAATTCTTGGTCAGCATGAATCGATATAGCCATGTCGTCTGTTCTTCTGTTTCTATGCTATCTCCTCCGTCAGTTTTAAAGCTATCGCCAACAAACTTTGCACGAAGTTTTCTGACACAAATACGCTACACATTTGTTGGAACCGGCCGGATCGAATGACTATAACATATAGCTGCCATAGGAACGATCGGTTGAAAAACTAGTTCTGGTGAGAAAAACTTTTTTGTTTTTAATGCAAACGTCTTCAAACTCTGTATTTAGTAGTTTTTAATGCTTCTCCCTGATTCTGCCAAATTTGGTCGAAATCGGAAATCTTTATAGTATAGCTGCCATACAAAAGTAAGGTTAGAAAAATAGTCTTGGTAAGAAAAACTTGCTTGTTTTCAATGGAAACCTCATGAAAATTGGCATATATTTATTTTATAAGCTTTCACACATTTCTTGAAAGTTTTGTTGAAATCGGATGACTAAAGGTTATAGCTGCCATAGGAACGATCGGTGAAGAAACTAGTTTTAGTGACCAAAACTTTTCTGTTTTCAAACAATCGTCTCCAAACTCCGCATTTACTACTTTTCTATGCCTATCCATAATTTAACTCAGTTTGGTCGAAATCGGACATCTATATGGTATAGCTGTCATACAAAAGTAGAGTCAGAAAAGTAGTTTTATTGAAAAAAACTTGTTTGTTTTCAGTGGATATGTCCTTCAAATTAGTTAAAAAACGTGCTGCAAGGGTCTGCAAACTTCGGACGAGCCAAAGCTAACTTTCCTCTTTTTTTTTATTACTCTATAGGTACCAAATGTTCTTGACTCAAGAACGTTTGTACTTATTTTAATATCATTAACACTCATATCATGGTTTTAGAATGTCTCGTACTTGAAATATTAAATACAAAACGGTTTAATTCTATCCCATTTGGTCTGGAACGACGTTAGCCGTTTTTTTCTGAGTATAGACTTCAATAAGTAAAATGGCAAAGTTTTAAAATGATTTCTTTCAGAAAATAAAGTAAATTGATGAAATGTAGTCCTGGGTAGCTTTATTACAACCGCTCTAAAAAAACTTCTTTGATTAACATGAATACGAGCAAATCTACCCCTATTAACCCCAAAAACTCCATGATTACATTTATGTCCAGCCACCCTCTTTTAATTTTAATTTCATCAATAAAAATTTTTTCCCCAAAATTCTTTCAACACTTTTCCTCTTACACCTTCTCGCTGCACTCACCTCTTCCTTCTTTCCTAATCCCTTATTCATTACGTGAGCTTTTCTATTGTTCAATAAAAAAAATGTAAAAAATTCTATGGCTTTACACTCTCATTTTCTTGGGTTTAAACTCCTTTTTATTCAATTTGCATTTGGGAGCCCCCCTCTTCTTTTTTATTCATTGTTTATTTAATTATCTTTGGCATTGTCAAGTGGTTGATTTTTTGTACAAGAATTTCTTTAAGGCACGTGCCACTAGAGGGTTAAATTAGTGCTACCCAAAAATCCTCTTTGATACCTAATTGATAAATCTTTCGGGCAAGTGGTTAATGAATCTTTCTAAAAAACCTTTTACATAACTTTTGGCTTAACTATTCGCAACAACAGTGAACGGAAAAGAAGCCACACCAAATGGAATGGAACACAAAAGCAATTTAAGCCAGAGGAAAAATTTTCACTCGGAAAATCATTAAAATGTCTGAAGGACGGCCCAAAAGATCCACGGAAATGTGGCAACAATTGTATATGGGACAAGGAAACAGCAGCAGGAGCAACAACAACAACAACAACAACAGCAGAGGTGAAGTACTAGAAACGGGTTTGGCTGCTCCTTGCCAAAAGGATGCAATTTAGAGTAAAAGAGCATTAAAGTGAATGGGCAAGCGCCGGCAAAGGAAATTAAAACAAGCCGACAGAATGATTCCAGCCTAGAGTGATTCCTGCACTAGAATGTGGGTCAACACATATACTTGCACGGTGGTGGTGTGTGTGTGTAGGTGGGCAGGTAGGCAGGTGGGGTGGGTCAGGTGAACATAGTGATGGCAGCGTGAATTAGAATAAATTTTGATATTTCTTGGTTTTTCAAAAGTTTTATACATGTTATAAGGCCAAAAAGGACGCTCTTTGAAATAATAATGAAGACAGGCCAGAAAGCGATCTTTATGGCATCAAGACAATATTTCATACCGAGTGCCAATTAATCTCAAACATGCCTAAATTTATACCGATTTGATTTTGAATTTAGCACTAAATTTTTGTTTAATATAATATTTATGAGATTACAGCGGAATTCCAATAATTATATAAGAATTGAAATGAAGTCTATTTTTTACAGCTCGTTTGAAGAGTATAAGGTCTTCAGTTCCACTTGGAATCGGTTTACGTCCGTATGGATTGATTTTATTGTTTTGAATTCACTTCTTTACCCACTTCTCACTTCTTTTATTGAACTCAACCAAGTGACCATCGGGATGTACAAAAAAGTTGATTTTTTGGAAACGACTTCTGCCCCGGAAAAATTTTAAAAATATGTGTTTCCAAAGCTTCAGATAGAAATTATTGTTTCTCTAGGAGGGAGATTGCAGAATGGGTTGACAATACGAGTGCATCGTTGGGGGGACAATTGGTAACATTGATTAAAACCTTAGAGCATCAGTATGCAATAGGAATCATAGCAGCCGCATTCGCAGTCACATGTCCACTTAACCGATGCCTTAAAACTAAATCAGAGAAGAAACAAAAGTCTGAAACTGTCTTTGAATCTGCACCAAATATATCACTTCTATTGTGATTCCTACACGGAGATAAAAAGGGTATACAAAAATATCCATTTGCTGATTTCAGAATGACAGAAAAAACAAGTAAGGGCGCTGCAGTCGACTGCCCCGACCACAAAATACCCTGTTCATTTGTTTTCATTTATTTGGTTTTAAATTGAAAGTAGCCTGTTTTTGTAAAAGCTATTAAAAGATCAGCCTGAAAGTAGGCTACATTATTTAGTAATTTTAAGCGGTTTTAGCCATAACTAAAGTCAAGCTGTTTATTGTCCGATCTGACTGTACTTTTCAGAATAGATAGATATTGGACCTAGCTTGATGATCCCCCCTTTTCCATTTTGATTGGAAACAGGGTTTATAAAGATCCAAAAAGATCCATTTGGGAAGGATATATCTTAAATATTCTTTTAATCATCCAATGGAGCTGAAAATCATCCAAAGGATATGAAAAAGAATCATTCTTGGGATGATTTTTCAGCTTCGCTGAAAGATTGAGAGGATATTTAAGACATATCTTTCCCAAATGGTTCTTTTATGGATCTTTTTTTCTGTGTCAATCACTTATCATTAGCTTTAGCTGCAAATTTAGATAGTGTGTGGAGTGATGCAAAGATAGGCTGAAATCATTCGAGGAGTATGTTTTGGTTTCAGCCCCGTTTTTGCCCATAGTTTACCCAATTTAAAAATGTCAATATCAATTGAATCTGGGCTGCATAATTTGACGTTTTGGCATATCATTTTGATGCTATAAAAAGGTAAAATTAAAGCCAAATAATATCATTCTGATATTGAATATTAGTAATTATTTATTAACATTTAGAAATTAATATGCTTATTATATTCCATTCAGAAAATTCGTCAAATTGATATGAAGAATAGATCATTTTCAGATCTATCGAATCGGCATTAGATTGATATGCAAAAATATGACATTGAAAAATTTGTTTATCTGTGTATATTTTAAAATGTCTATAATTCGGTTGAGCCTAATCGTAAAGTTCAGGTTTCAGTTTGATCCCTTTTGCTTTCGTTTAAGGTTCGATCGGTTCAGTTCAGTTCAAATAATAGCCGGATTCAAACACCGCAGAAAACTTGGAAACTTGCGTTGGAGAGGTTCGGTAGTTCACAGAAGATTTAAGCCCTCAGTTCGGTCCATAATTTTGAATTTAAAGCGATCAGTTTGGTTTATCCCTTTATTTACAATCTTGTCACTTTTTAGGCCTACCCAAATTTTGCAAATTTCTATAATTTAGACCTTAACTTTTCGTATTTAATTTCTGAAACCATTAAATTGACCATAAAGCCTTAACTTCTAAATCGAAAAATAGCCGGAAGAATTCATAAATCTTGCATTAATTATTTATTCATTTTATATCCCAAAATTGTATTATATCTTTGCTTAATATGGACAAGAGCCTTACGGCATCAAACTTATTGATATAATATAATGAACCGAACCGAATCTCATTATCATATTTTCGGTTTTGGGTTTTGGTTCGGACCTGTGTTTTTGGAAGGACATCTGTTCGTATTGTAAATCGATTAACGAGCACAAGTTTAAGCTTAAAATGAGTCAATGACAAATACTTATTTGTTTTGATCCACTGAAGTAAGTAGTTTTTTAAGTCAATGGACAGCCGTAGTGTGTGATATGTAGTATATTCAAGGTATATCAAAGGCTGTCAGTATTTAGTTCCATATCTGTAGAAAGTACAACCGCGGCTCAGCAAAATTTTTGTTGGAGCTAGGTCTGTGGTTAAGCTCTGGGTGTTTTTTGATGGGCACACCAGACTTTGGGATCACAAGTAAATAATTAAAGAGATATTTTCAGATGGGTTTCCGATGTGGATCGCCGGTTTCACATGCATGTGTTGTCTGCGTGTTCATTTGTTTTGCCGATATTGGGTCTTTTGATCGAAGTTCTTTCACACTAGTGTTTTTTCGAAGACTTTTGGGTTGAGACACTTAAGTATACATATTTTACTTGGGGTAAATGAAAAAGTACTGAATGAGGAATAAATAAAGAACCAACGTTAAAATGGCAGTACACGAATGGTTATTAGTCAACTTGTATTGTTAGAAGATGTATTCTCTCTTGACTAAGCTGACAAATGGCTTCGTGAAGAGATAATGTTTTAAATGGAAGCGTCCAAATTGTCTTTATGGGGTAAGAAAACCAAACTACATTTTAGTTATCATAAATATTTATAGAATACCTAATTTGTTATTGGGACTATGAAAAGCATTTGGTATTTTGGATCTTTTTTAAATAAATAACATTTTTATTTACATTTTACTCTGTTGGACCTCTGTTTCCTATGTCATTCAGTTAAAATTTCCACACTTTTATTAATCAAGAATCAAGTTTCTCTGGTGAATTGCCCTCTCTCTCTCTCTCTCTCTCACTCAATTGCCCCATCACTAACTATCCGAAATTGGCGAAAAGTTTGCCTCAAGTTGTGAGCTTTTGTTTTTCCAGGCAATACAAATGAAATTTTCACCAGGGCAAAGGAAAGGCGAACGGCGCTGGGCTGGCCGGGGCGAGTTTCTTTTTGCCTTTTTACGCCTCAAAACTTTTTTTAACAAACATATTCGATTAACTGGGCCCAGGGTCTAGCTGGAAAATTCTTTAACCCTTTTTGTGATTGTTGTTGTTGTTGTTGCTGCTGCTGTTGTTTCTGTTTTTTCTTTGCTTCTCTATTTATCGAAAACCACTTGATTATGCAGGCTTAGCCTTAGACCTACGCAAAAAAAAAAGGCTTTACTTTCTATTGGAGCGTGAAAATTTGTTTGGAAATCCTTTCGCTTTTTGTTTCAGCTCGTGAAATATTTATGATTTCCTGTCGATATTTGTGTCCTTTTCCCTTTTGTTTTTTTTTTTCTCTGTACGGCTAATTTATAAATTGTGTTTTCTTTCGTGTGCGGGCGGGATTTTGATTTGAAAATTGCATTTTCTTTAAAATCTATGCTAATTCGATTTAAGCCTGAGTCTTTGCTGTGGCTCCAATTCAATTGGGTGGCCAATTAAGCTTAATGAGTTTGCTAATAAATATGAAAATGATTAAGTAATTAAATGAAATTATTAAAAAAAAAACCACACACTATCAAGGCATTTATCTTTCCAAAACCCCCCTCCACACACACACACACCGAATGTGAAATAAAGTTGTTAAAGTGCAAACATAATGCAATAAATTGTATTTTCCTTTTGTGAGTAGTTTAAATTCTTTTTTTTTTTTTGTGTGTTTATTTATTTGTTTATTGTTGTGCGAACAAAGTAAACCCGGGTCCTGTAAATTAAATTAAATTTATTATACTTCCCCCACACCGCAACGCACACTTTTTGCCCTCCTTCGATGTGTGCGTGTGCACTTTCTGGGTATATTTTTAAAAGGATTTAAAAAGTGCATTAAAAAATTAATTTTTATATAGTGACCAATTTACAATGTAATAAAATTTATTTATTTATATACATTTTTGTGCCAACAAAACAGTTGTGTGTGTGTGTGTGGAGGTATAGAAAGCCCTTGCCACAGCAGGTGAGTCCAGAAATGTGGTTGAACATGATTCATTGTGGTGGTAAATGAAGCAAAGGGAAGGAGTGGCACCTGACTGTCAATCTTCTTCAATAAAAATTTCTAAATTGGCTTTGCAGTCATTAAACTTAAAAGGCGTTAGACAAAATAGTTTTTTTTTTTTAAAAAAACACTCAGCATACGTTTGCCAACAGAAATGTGTCGAATTTGTTTACTAAGCCAAATTCTAAGAACGCCATTTACATACACGTATGAATCACAATCTAACATAGGCCTTACAGCGTCATGAACATTTGATAAGAAGAATAATTGAAATCATTGTTCAAAGTTGAACAAAATTTCCCCAACGTCTGAGTAAACAAAATGATTTAACTAAAGATTTTTAGAAAATTATTTAATTGTTCAACGAAATTTTGTGTGAAGTCATTAGGATTTATACTTTATAGAATTGACACTAACACTAACACCATATAAATAACATTATGATCTAAAATCGATGGTTCCAAAAAGTATACTTAATGTTGCAATGAGAGATTCGGTTTTCTTTTGCGCTTAACGAAATCGACTCCACTTCCGGCACGTTTGTGCGGAAGAGGAATTGACACACATATAACTAAGGTTAGGTTAGGTTAAAACGGCTGCTCGGCTAAGTATCGTAGGATCGAACCCGCCAAGGGAACATTTAATGAAAACAGTTGTTTCTTTGAACAGTTAAACAACCGGTCAGCCGGTTAAAGTAACTAGCTATGAAAAAGCTGGCTAGCTAAAATCTTGATGATCGATTTGCTGGTGTCGATGTCAAAGCGCATGCTTACGGACCATTAATGTTCATGAATGGAATGTTGGTTCTAGAAAATTTGGTGACAAATGGGTTTAATAGATCTAATACTCCGACATACATTAAAGCTTATCTTGCATAACAAGCAAGGACAACCAATACAAACTGATAAACAATCGTTTAAAAACATTATTATCGAAATATTTCTCCGATCTTCTAAGGATGTGAAATTCAACAGGGCACACCTACTAATGTATGGCGGCCAAGGATCAGAATAGTTAACCCTTTACACCCTAAGTTCAAATGGGTGGACCTAAAAAATATTTCACTTCATATTTTTAGTGGTACGGCCACAAAGGTTAACTGATATGAATTTCAAAGATCCACGAATCCTAGATCGTCCTTACGAAAACGATTCCTAAAAACCTTTCTAAAATTCCTGAAATTCAGCTAATCAATTTTCTCTCGTAAAGTATCTTTTTATATATTTTTTTAACTATTCTGAACTAGCACAATTTTGTTTTTTGCAAATCAAACCAATGGATTTCATAGAAATGATTAAAATGTAGATAAATGAGAAAATGCGCAACCAATTGAGTTTACCACATTCACAAAATTGGCGGGAAAAGTGATCAGCTGTTGAGTTATCGACATTATTTAGGGTTACCAACACTTTTAATATAAAAAAGGAATATTGCTGGAATATTGCATCAAATTCATGTTTGACAATTTTATAATCCACACTGGAAAATAATTGTATTAATTCGGTATGATCTGCGTCACCACCATGTAAAGGGTTAAGCGGTAGAAGCGAAAATATAATAAATTTTTCAGTAGAGCGATTCCAAAGATATTAACCATAGTTAGTGGCGAATTTTACGACAAATCTCTGGTGATGGGCACCATGTTTATCGATTAAAAATGGTCGATTGATCGAATCGAAACTATCGAACAATCGAGGGGATAACGAGTAATGCAACTACATTTTTGCAAAATGCACTTATCTGCCATCTCAGTTGGCCATATACATTTGTATGGTGAATAATGTGCATTTTGCCCAAAATTCGGAAATACAAAATGCAGTTGTAGTGAGAACTAAAGAAGTAAGGTGTTGGATGCTTTCTATTTCCTCCTCACTTCCACAACAAATTATGACAGAAGTCATGGTGAGGCACGGGCCAAATGGCTAATGACTCCTATCGTAGTTCTAGTCCTCTTGTTGCTAAAGTGTAGGAGATGAGAGGTTTAATTGGGTGAGAATCTTGAAACGAAGAGTCTCGTGAGCGGCTGAGCACATACAAATTCCAGAAGCCGTGGGATTCTTGGGATTAATATATGAATTCTGAGGATGCGATTCTTCCCATCCTTAATTCCTTAAGAAATGGAGAAACCTGTAGCGAGGGGAGCGTTTTAGCAAATAATCTATATTTACCCTTGCAGAGGGTATATTGAAATTGTCCAGACGGTTGTAACGCATAGAAGGAAACATTTCCGACCACATATAATATATATATTCTTGATCAGCATGATGAGCTGAGTTGATTTAGCCTTGCACGTCTGTCCGTCCATCTGTCCGTCAGTTTTAATGCAATCTTCACCAATCTTTGCATGAAGTCTACAAATATGCTGCACATTTGCTGGAACCGGCTGGATCAGATGACTATAACATATAGCTACCATCGGACGAAAAACTAGTTCTAATGAGAAAAACTTTTTTGTTTTTAATGCAAACGTCTCTAAACTCCGCAATTACTAGTTTTTAACGCTTTTTCATGATTCTGCCAAGTTTGATCGAAGTCGAACTTCTATATAGTATAGCTGTCATAGAAAAATAAGGTTAGAAAACTAGTCTTGGTAAAAAAAACTTGCTTGTTTTCAACGCAAACCTCTTTAAAACTTGCATATATTTATTTTATAAGCTTTTACAAAACTCTTCAAAATTTTGTCAAAATCGGATGATATGTTATAGCTGCAATAGGAATGATCGGTCGAGAAACTAGTTTAAGTGAGAAAAACTTTTTTGTTTTCAAGGAGAAAGACTCCAAACTTTGTATTTCTTAGTTTGCAATGTTTTTTCATGATTCCACTAAGTTTGGTCGGAAATCGAACATTTATTTGGTATAGCTGCCATAGAAAATTAGTAGTCTTTGTGAGAAAAACTGGTTTGTTTTCAGTATAAATGTCATTCAAATTAGTTAGTTATACAAACTTCACCCGAGCCGAAGTCAACTTTACCCTATTTTTTAATGTTAAAAAATTTGTGTGACAATGCGGATCCTATAGATATCTTTCCACTTTTGGTATCTACTCAAAGAAATATTGAATAAAATATCGTTACGAGATGTAGAAGCCAGAACAGTATTTAGTAGTAATATCATATCTTAGGGTTCTCCTACCTATCTTTGGACCATAAAATGATCTTTACAGATCAAGTTGTAAGTCTGTTATTAAAGACTTTAAAAACAATAAAAATTTTCAGAGCTTAAGTTTAAAAATTTTTAACTGCATCCAGCTATAAATATTATTAGCATTAGCAATAAAATTACTATTAGAATTAGCATTGTTTTTGAACTGCGCTTAAACTTTTTCTTGGTGTTATAAAAAGCTTTGTTAAGCCAGAGGGTAAAATATTTCGTTTGTTTTTACATTTAGATGAGCAACCCTAAATAATCTCCCATTACAAATAATACCAAGACCAAGTGTACTTTTTCAAATTCAATTTCCATTAACAATTCCATTATGTATGCTACTTTCATATGCCGCTATCTTCGTAAACTTTGAACCTCATTTACTGTTCTCATCTCATCCCATAAGTTTTGACAACGCAATTCACATACAAAAACTATAAATAAATCAACTGAAAAGATAACAGCCGATTAATTAGAAAAGAAATCAATAAGCCAGACTATTTTCATAATGAGCCATGACAAAATCGAAAACCAGCAGATAAGACACTGGAACAGAAATTAAACCATTAACCGTTAGGTTGAAGTATGAGTACTTTTTTTTTGGGAAAATGTCACCACCAAATGCATAGGGGAGGAGTTTTACTGTTTTTGTGGTTAATGCATTTCACTTACTTCAAGTGATAAAATTTTCAGCGATAAGAATACTGAAAAAAGGGGGGTCCGTCCAGCAGACTGACAGCTCGTGCTCAAAACTGTATTTTTTTTATATTTTTTTTGAAGGCGCACCTAATTGCATTACATGCGGTTCGTCTTTGTCTTCTGCGGCTGTCAATCGTGCGTGGCATGGCATTCCATTTTTCTCCCCTGAAATTCTAATTCATTCTTTGTCATTTTTTTCTTCGTTTCGGGCCTTTTCTTCAACTCTTTTGACAATTTATTAGAAATACATTAACATTTCGAATGCGTATTTTTTTTGTGTGGTTTTTTATACTTCTAATTGAATTTGAAACGGGGGAAATATTTATTGCTTAGTCACGAGGCTTTTGCATTAACCATAAGTACATGGAGTTTGAATGGCTCAATTGTTTTTTGGGGCTTTTGTTCTATGCCGCCAAAATAAGTCATTAGTGAAGTTGATAAGACAATCAGGTAACAACATTAAGCTAGGTATGTAAAGTGTTGGTCAGAATTTGCATAGTTATGGGGGCAAGCTATTGTCAGGTGCTGGGCTGTCTACAGAATTTTGAGCTAAACATGTACTAATATACTGATGAATATTAAAGGGTATTCAGTGGAATCAACTTTTGTCTGAATCCATGTCCGTTTCCTATGCGAGTTAAAATGCATTCAGCCAGAACTGAATTTTGTTTCGATTGAATACCCTGAAATATATAGATCAACGCTTTTTTATAGTAAACAAGAAAGAAAGTCGGTCAAGCCCGACTATAACATACTCTGTACCAAGAAAATTTGTCTTTTGATCATAACTCGAAAACCGTTCATCCGATCTTCTTCATTCCTTTGGCGGATCGATAAGTTATCCTAATAACTAAATATGTCCAGAAGGAACAAGCCTTCTATCTTCAAAACTGTGGGAGATATGATGTTTTTTCTAAATTGCGGGGGCGGGAGGGGGCGTGGCCAAAATAAACTTGATCTGCCTGCAGACATAAGAAGCATATGTCTCATACATGTCAAACCTCTATCTCTTACCATCTCTGAGATCTGTGCATTCATACGGACAGACAGACGGACGGACGGACAGACGGACAGACGGACATGGCTATATCGACTTGATGCTGATCAAGAATATATATACTTTATGGGGTCGGAGATGCTTCCTTCTGGATGTTACATACTTTTGCACAGACTTATAATACTCTATGTACCTTCGGTACAGAGTATAAAAATACACTCAAGAAAAAAGCTACCGGCGTTCTAGACCAAACGGCATAAAATTTAAGCCGTTTTGTACTTGAATTATCAAGTATAATTCGGTCTTGGGTGTACTTAAATTAAGTACGAAACATTCTCAACTTGAAATGTGACTGATAATATGATGGAAATGAGCACCATCCTTCTTGACTTAAGAAAATGTTGTACTCAGAGTAAGATGAAAGACTCTAGAAAAGCGAGTTCTTAGTTGAAGTACAAAATATGTTAGATTGGGTACAAAATAGACTCATTATCGTAGCTCCACAAAGAACGCTACAGAAAATACGAAATATTTTTAAGCGAGTCCGTTCCTAAAATTCCCAACTGGCTCTAACACTTTTGTTATGGAGTGATGGTACTTTTTTGGAACTACAGTATCTCTAACTTGCTCTTTGGTTTTGGGCCTTGGATATTTCTTTGGTTCAAGAACAAAGTGGGAAAAGCATACAGAAGTATGGGCTGAAACCAAGAACGTTTTGTACTTGTTTGAAATACTCTTACTTTCTTCCTAGAATGTTCTTGGGCTGGCATTAGAAATTACTGCACTTTAAGATCGAATATTTTGTACTTATTTTGAGACATAATTGGGCTTGACTTAAGACCATTAAAAGCTAAAAGTATGATTGCATAAATATCAAAATAATTCAAAACATACTTAATTTATCCCAAAACAGCCGAAAATCAAGTATTTCGGGATTGAAAAATTCGTACCTGATATAATTCTTGTACTTAAATTAAGTAATTTCGTACTTACTGTACTATTGATACCGTTTTTACTTAATTCAAGTACAAAGTTCTTGGCTTTTATTTCTGAGTGTACCCTTGCAAAGCCAAACCCAAAGTTTAGATTTGATTCCTAAGATACCACAATCAATATTAGATTTAAATATTGAAAAATGTGAATTTTTCTAAGAAATATCAATTTTCCAGTCAGTGAACAAGACTCACCGAACAGGTATCACTGAACAAAACACAAAATTTATTGGGCTCACACTAAGTTCCAACAAAATCCGATTATTCGGATAACCTTTAATACACTTTTCAAGGGACGATTAGTTCTAGGGTTGCCAATTTAAATCTGACATTAACTTGAATAAGTTTTGGTCAAAATCTTAATGTTTTCGGCTAGGGTATTTGGATTAATAAAGCCCTCTTTTCGCTCAATGGCGGATTCCGTGATGGTCAGATCGTAGTTTCAATCAAAGCTCAGTAGCCCGAAACTTAACAGCAATCGACATCTAGCAAAAACCAACAAAATTTGCATTACCATTGGAGCAACGTGAATTATGCCAAAGAAGGAGCATTCTTTATCAATAAAATGCAAGTTCTGGTAATTGAATGAGTCCAAATATAAAATATCCCTGATTGAAAACCATGTTCCGTACTTTTCCAGTACACATCAGGATATTGTTATCCTAGTAGTTCCTGCAGCATTGCCTAGATGCTAAGATCTTACAAAAATAGGGCAATTTTCGTTCGGACTTCAGTTCCAAAATAGTTCGTCAATTTCCCCCCGTCTCATTTCCATTCAAAAAAATTCCATCCACCACCAATGTGTAAGGAAAACTCATCCCTACGATGATGATTTATGCCTTACAAAATGCCTTTACCAGCCAAAACATCTTTAACCCATTTCAGTTTCCAGCTAATTTCAATGTACTTTTTTCAAGTGTCAAAGTCCCAAAGAAATCAATCAACAATTGACAACAGTTGACGAGATAGGGGAAGGGGGTGGAGAGCAGCCCAGACAATTCCTAAAGATAAATCCCCATGTTGAAAGATGTGTGGCGACAAAAAGGCAGAGCAAAAGGCTAATTTTGGAAGCGCCCTCCCCCCCATTCCCATTCCCATTCTCATTCCCATTCGAAAGACAATCGTTAATCATCGCTTGAAAAGAAGCTAAAAGGGTTTAACGATAAAAACAATTGAAAAGACCAGACCAGCCACAAATGCCAAGAAAATAAACAAAGATTATGGGGCAAAGTGGAGTTGGAAAATTGAAAATGGGTAATGCATTTTGCAGCTGCATTTTCGGAAAATTATGCATTGATAAGCAGAGAGGAAAAACGAATTTCTCTAAAAGTGCATTCGATATGCCCATGCGACTTAATTTCCCTTTTTATTGCTGCCACTTAAATTTGTAATTGCATTCGAAAACACAGAGAGAGAGAGAGAGAGAGCGGGATAGAGGGAGAAGTACAACAAGGTAGGGGGCGTGGCTGCCTATATTGAATTTCACATGCATATGTAAATTAGTTTTGATTTTTCAGGGACACGATGAGGGAAAACGTAAAATAAACAAATTAGTTTTGATGTGAAACAGCCTGGCGAAAAAAGGGATATACTCGTAAATGGAGGAAACAGGGACTTTGGGGAGCCTGCGAATGGGAATTGCTGACAGTGGGAACCGGCTGTTCTCTCTATTTATGTATGTATGCGGCGCTCATGTACATATACATACACTCAAATGACTCATGTTTGTTTATGTATGAGTGTGTGTGGCCCGCATTTTGGTGTAATTTTACACTGGAATAACTCAAGGCCCAGGACGAGTCAGAGGGCAACACAGAAATGCAAAGAAAGAGCAAGTGATGAGGACAACAATTGCAGGCTTGTTAGGGAATTTCGGTAGTGCGACCAACCGCACACTGGTAAAAAGATGTGGGAAAAGTGTCGGAAATTTTGATAACCATGAAAATGGAAAAGAATGATAAAAGTGACACATCGGGGGACTTAAGTGTTGTATGGCTATAGCAAGCTGCAAAAAAAGTATTGTTAATAGGAATCATGCATTGTTGTCAGAGAGAACTGTTGCTCCGAGTGGAACTTATCGATATCGGCGGAAACTGCTGTTTAGAAAACCAAATTACTTAACAGCTGGTCATATCGAGCATCCAATTTGATTGGTGGTTAGTCAACCTCAGCTTTTGAGAAGTTTGGCCATGTAAATAAATGAATAAAGTTTGAACACTCAGAAAGAAACCGTGCTTACACTGATTTTGACATTGATGGTCCTCATTTTGAGTATAATGGTTGCCGCTTTTTCACTCTGTGTATGCAAATATCTCGATGTCACCCGTACACAATCGATTATACAATCTTTCCAAGAACATTTTAGAGCATTTGCCTGTCCGAACGAAAAGCATCAAGGAGTTAATCTATTTTTGAATCTAATTGTTGGGAGGTGTCCCAGAAATCTCTAACAATTTTTTTAACAATCCATAGGATTTTGATCTTAAGTACTGAACTTTATGGGAACCGAAAACCGTCCGCCTAAAAGTTTGTTTCAAATGTCTCAACTTTTGTTATCTGAACTAGTACCCCTTAGTTTTTGAGACACTTCACATACAAAAGGCAAGCAATTGAACCAAAATACACCGCAACGATTTTATAAATTAATCGAGAGTCTAAAAGACATATCTGAATGTAGCGGTTCAATGGTTTGAAGCAGGTTCGGTTTATTTCATCAAGCTAAAGGACCTGTTCACGAAAGCACTAAACCCAAGGTTTTCGGTAAAGTCTAGGTTCATGAGCTTAATCAGCTTATTTTAATTGTTGTTTTTGTCGAGTTTGACGTTTTATTGTCAACATTTTGCGTCCCAGTGCATCAAGAACATCAACTTCTTAAATATGGAAAGAATTTTTGAATTTGATTACTTATTAGATCTTTACAAGATTTCGGTTTCTTGTTGGATGAATTTAAAAACTCAGCCAATGGTGTATTACTATTATATAATAGCTCACTAGTAGGTTAAGCTTTTCATTACTGTTTTGAACTACACTGTTCAATGTAAGAATGCTACACATTTCTTTGAATTTTAGCTTCTTATTTTCGGTTTCCCATAATGGAAGAATCCAAAGATTGATATAGTTTGGAACTAAAAACAAGACAAGGTGGAGTATAAATGTGGTTTCAGCTCGTTTTTGGAGTTAATTCTTGATGTATTTTATGGTTAACAAGTCTATGGAGTTTGTAACTCATATCTGGATTTCTGATTAGAGTGCAATCTCGTGTACCTATGAATGGTTGAGCATTTAAAATTAACCGCTCAGAGCATTACTTGAATGTCTTTAAGTCAATACTGATTAGGCAGATTTAAACAGGAAATAAAAATTGCGTAAATAATGCACGACTGATATTTCCGGTGTGTTACTTTCACCAAAGATTTATAGATATAAAATATGACGCATGTGAAACAAAAATCGATTATTTCTGGTAGCTTTCTGATTTATGCGTCAACATATATACAATTATATATAGATGTATAGTATCTTTGATATATATATTTATAGATATTATAGATGACGCATGTGAAAGAAAACACGATTATTTCTGGTAGCTGACATTGGCTACCAACTTTCGATTTGTTCCACATGCATCATATATAATATCTATTTATAAATCTTTGCTTTCACTCACGAAGCTCGCACGAATCACTCACGTGCAAGCACAGAGGCTCACGATTGCGACCTGCTACCCTTCGTGACACGCTCAAATTATATTAATAGTTCTTCGTGCTTGCTTAAGATTTTTACCGATTTCTGTGCGTTCACAAAATTAGAACCAAATAGAGTTTGTTTTAATACTTTTTGTCCTCAATTTGCGCGGCGTCTTGAACCACTGTGCAGTGCCACAATAAGCATACGAGGCTAAAAAATAAAAACTCTGCCAAAAAAGAACTAGAACTTTGTTGAAGCGTGTGTGAGGCATAAGGAATGCTGCTGCTGCTGCTGCTGCCGTCGCCGGCTGCTGAAGGCAGGCAGCAGACGAAGACGGACGAGGGAGGCAGCCAGGACGCAGCAGGACTGTCGCTTGTTTGCAGTTGGGCTAAAGCAGGAAAGCAGGATTTTTTTATTATAATTTCTCGCCAACTAAAAAAACACACTCACATGTGCGTCGGCATTTCAAGTGCCGACACACATACAGGATATGCAAAAGTGCACTTGAAAATGTACAGATTTTCCCTTTTTTTTTCGCAGTCTTAGTGTCTCTCCTTTTGGGCCGGCTTTGAGGTTATGTTTATGTGGCATACTAGCAAATTTTAAGTACACATTTGGGAGCGACGTCTTCATTCTGGGGGCCAACTATTTACACAACTGCAATAATATTTTTGTCGCCAGCTTGGGTAACTTTTTTTTTTTTTGCGTCTTGGACGGGCGGGCAAAAGATCAAGATGAAGTTTGGAGATGGTCGCGTGATTGGGAATGTTTGGTGTACGTATTCCCACTTTTACTGAAATATTTATGCCGGCTTGCCAAGAGTTTCCTCTCTTTTTTTTGTCTCCAGTGAAAGTGATTTATGACTGCAAGGAGACTTTGTCTCCTTGTCTCCTTGGCCCAACTCCTTTGGCTACTTAGCAGCGACTTTTCAACTCTCAATAGAGCATTTGAGCTTCCACCTCGACTTATTTTCTTGGCTTCTGGTTTGTTGTTATTGCCAAAATGTGCAATAAATTAGTGTTTTGATTTTGTGCATTTTGGCGAAGTTTTGTCGCCATCAGTTCCATGTGCGAAAAGTTTTATCGTTCGTTACGGTATTTCCTTTCCTTGCTTTTTATTTTTTTCCCCTTTTTTTTTGTACTTTTTAAGTTGCATTTCTTATTCATAGACAGGGCGGCAAAGTTTAGTTAGAGAGCGAGAGTGTGCGGGCGAAGGGTTAGGTTAGGTGCCATGAGAACAAAGACCCATTTGAGTTCCATTAGATGAGGTCTGAGGTGGCATACTGGGTGGCTTATTAAGTGCCTGCCTGAGAAACTGCTGAAGGGAACCAGCAACAATAAACACTTAAAAATTATGAGCATGTTTCTTGGTTATGCTTAATTTCAGGCACTTTCAAGGAGAGAGAGAGAGAGAGAGAGTTGGCTGATGTGAAGCGCTAACAAGCATGACAGGCAAAGGATCACACTTGCAGTCAGTCACTCAGCTCAAGGAGTAGTTTCTTAATATATATTTAAAGACCTTGACTTACCCTTATAAGTAAGAAGTCTGGTTTAGTTTGGTCTCTTAAGCAAAACAACATACCTGAAAAGAGATCAAAATGCAATTTTAAAGTTACTTTTTGTATCAATTGTTTTCAATTCAAGTAAGAATAGTATTCAATTGTAAAGATGCAGATCATAAAGTAAGTTCGAGTTCGTCAAATCTGCTTGAAAACGAAAACTGATATAAATACCAATCGAATGTCAGCTAAGTGAACGATTCCCTGGCCAATTTTTGGTTATTTCTTCACCACAATAAACAATGACTCATCGCATATGAATATGAATAAACTGCTGCCCGTTTCACTTGTCAAGCTGTCATTTGTCGCGTCATAACTGACAGCTATCCACTGACTTGGTTTATAAAAACCCGATTTCATATAGAGCAGAGCACCAGCACCGGTCTGAGAACAATAAATTATTGGGCTTTTTTGCTCAGGCGAAATTGATTCACAACAAAAGTATCTACATATTATGCAAAATCAAAGTGTGTGTGTGTGAGTGGGTGTGAGTGTTTCTCAGTGTGTGCGTGTGTGTATGGTGTGCATGACTATTCCCCGATTTTCCTGGAAAAGTGAGCCCCATAGCTTCACGCATTATGTATGCCATGCTTCTGCATCGATAAATCAGTCAAAACTGTCAAATGCATATAAATTATATGCAAGCCAAAAGCTTCACTGTAGACAGTGAAATAGTGGACACTGGACAGTGGCTGTGGGTGTGGGCCTGGAGTGTGTGTGTAAGTTGAACACTGAAAGAAAAGTTGAAGCAAGGGCTTAGAAGAATTGAAATATTTGAGAGCAAGTAAGTACTTTAACCAATTGTTTTCCATTCATCTGATGTTGGATCTTGAGGTAGAGATGTCGGAGACAATGGTCGTGTTCAGCAGAAAGATTGATCGAAATATAACTGCAGCTCGTGGTAGCAGAATCGCTTCAAAGGACAGTACCCAGCGGCGCAAAAGGACTTTACAGTATCGATGTTCTCTTTAACACTTTGAAGGCTTTGAATCGATTACAATCCTGTACACTTTTACATAAGTTTGGCAGTTTTCGTGGGCCTCCTGAATTCAAAAGAGAGTTCCATATGATCTGAAAAGTGGGCGTATAACAGAAAACCATTCGACTTTAGATTACAACTCAATATATTATATTATTTGATAAAATGTTGGCGATGAAGAATGCATAGAATAGCTCTGCACGCATTCAAAAACATGGTGTTTGGAGTTGTATAACAAATGCTTTACAACCTGGGACACTCTTAAGTGCTAGGTGTATTGGATTGTAAATCTCTACATACAACTGTATATTCGAAACGTATCGAGCATTTCCCATTACGTGGGCGCCTACTGTAATGCATATTGAGGACCAACCTCATTCAGCTCTGCGCCGCTGGATACTTTCTTCCTATATGCATGCTCCGAAATATATCTAAGTGGCTATCAGAATACAGTATCAATGAAGTTCAGCAGGAAGATCATTGAAAATTAATAATCTATATTCTGCTGAACGCGGCCAATAACAATAATGCAATGAATTTAAATCAGGATTTGTTGCTATCTCCTCCGTCAGCTGGAAAGCTATCATCACGAAACTTTGCATGTAGTTTTGTTGTACAAATACGCTGCTCTTTTGTCGGCACCGGCTGGATCCGATGACTATAGCATATAGTGTTCATAGAAACGATCGGTTCAATAGGAAGGCCTCCAAACTTTGTATCTCTTAGTTTGCTATACTCTCCAATGATTTTACTTAGATGGGTCGAAATCGGACATATAGTATAGTATCTAGTATAGTATAGTATAGCCGTCATACAAAAGTAGAGTCAGAAAAGTAGTTCTAGTAAGAAAAACTTGTTCGAATTCAGTGGAAATAACCTTCAAATTAGTTAGAAAAACGTGCTGCAAGGGGTATAAATCATTTGGCCAAGCCGACTTAACTTTTCTCTAATCTTTTAAGTACTGAGCTTTTGCCAAGAGCGCGAGAGAGAGTGGGAGAATGAGAGCGAGAGTGAGCGCTAGAGCGAATGGCTCGCATGGACGATAATTATGAATGCGCGTATGTGTGTGAGCAAAAAAAGACATTCACGAAAAACCTCACGCTTCAAGAGTAAGCTAAACACTAAACGTTTTAAGTACTTTGCTGAGCGCGCACACTGCGAGCGCCGTACCTTAGATATTATATCATGATCTGGCCCTAAACTTGAGACATTTCTAAAGATATCTGCTTGAACTTTGATTTTTAATATCTAATTTGTAAAACAGTTTATTTTGATTTCATTCTTAATGCTAAATGTACAGGACTGACGTGTAGCACTTATCACTATCAGTGATTTTCCAGTTTTCACATATTTCTTAGATTTTTAATGAAATCAAAATCGAACGATTTTCGAAGATTTCACCTCCAAATTGTTCCCTTTGAATATTCCTCCAACTTAATCAGCTGAATTATCAAATCAAAGGATTATAGTATTTTAAAATAGCTGTTTGAGCATAAAATGACTAAAAACTGCAGGTTTACATAGTAGGTCGCAAAAAAAACAGGCACATGTTAATTTAAATCTAAATCTTTTTTTAAGACTGGAGCGCTTCTTATTATATTGATTCTATAGTCGAATAGCACGAGGGTAAAAGTTCAAGTCGGATTGTAAGTTTGTTTCGTGTGACAATCAAATTTTTATTCCTTTGTAAGGAAGCAATGTTTAGCATTTGAAATAGGTAGGAAAGTTGACCAGAGTTAATAATTTTGTGCAGAAAAATTAGTACTCGTAAGCATTTCCATGAATTTAGAAGTAAGTTAATTGCTTATGTTTGCTACTTGCGAAATATCATTTTATATATCCAGTTACAAAATTGAGAATAGCAAGTTAATTTTTCGACATTACCTTCAGAGCTAATTTCTGTTTAATATTGTAGATGGGGTTAAGAGACATAAACGGAACAAACTTACAAAATGCGATACGTATTGCTCTCATTATTAAAGAACAAAATTTAACTGCGAACAGTATGCAAAATCTGAATTGCTTCTTTATATGTACCGTAACAGGATCTATGATCTGAGCAAAAAAAAAACTATATAATAAATTATACGTTTTTCGCTAGCCCATGTTTAATCTTTATCCATTTCTCACAGTGTACTTCCCGAGCTAGCACCAGAACAATAACAAGGCACGTATTGCATAAATGCAATATGCACAAAACTCCACTTCAGACCCAAGTAATGCAACAGTAAGAAAGAAAGAACGAGACAGAGACAGGGAGCGAGCGAGTGAGTGAGAGAATGTGCGTGGGCTTAAGGTTCTGGGGTCTGTATACATATATGTAGAGTCAACCAGGTAAAGGTAAACCAAACTATCTTGGGCAGAGGCGAGAGTGAGCGACTGTGGTGCGCCTATTAGAACTTGTTGAGTGCCGTTTGAGTGGACGACAGCGATGAGTGGAGCTGGAGATGGAGATGGAGCTAGAGTTTTGGTATATGAAGTGGACGTGGGCAATGCTGGAGTTATGTTAATGGGCAATGACTGTTGGGATTTTGTATTAGATAGGGTAATGTGAATGGAGGCTCTCTCCTGGCTATAACAGTTAATGTTGGAGATTATGTGGATGCGAATGCAGATGATGGCAGGAAGAAGCGCAGCGATGCGGAGAGTAGTTGGGGAGGGGGGGAATAGACTACGCGACGAGGCGTGAAAACGATTATGATAATGTGTTTAGTCAGGATTATTTGATGATGGATGCTTCGTGGCTTTTAGTTGATCGGCTGATGAGCTTTGGTTTAAGGTGACACAAAATGGGAATTTATGACAATTGCTTTCAGTTGATTTGTTGGAAGGCAGTGGACCCGCTGTGATTAGCGGGGGAATGGGAAAAAGGCAAGAAAATACATTTTAAAATTGAGATTTATTGAAAAATTAAAAAAAATAAATATTAACGTACACACAAAAACAGAATTGGCATAATAGCCATAAAATTTAGAAAAAGAAAGAAAAGTCGCCTTAAAAAGGGGTTCTTCGCATATTTAAAAAAATAAAATTTTCTAAAATAAACCATTTCAAAAAGTCAGACAATCAGGTCTGTTCTCGTTTCCGAATTCGATCGATCGGCATAGGCAAGAGATCTGATATTCAAGAATTGATTAGAGAAATCGGGTAAAGCTGTCATCCATCAAAACTGTTCTTTGGAGAGGATTCGAAATTATAAGATAAAAGCCGAGACAAACAATCGGCTTTTTGAAAAGAAAAGAGTTTGCAATTCCGATTTCACATAATTTGATCGAAATTGAAAACGGGAACAGGCCCGAATATTTTTAATAGTTTTATGAAAAATATTTTTCTTAAAAATGCTTTTCATATAGCTTAACAAAAAATATTTTCTAGATTTTAGGAAGGAAAAAATTTGATCTAAGTGTTAGAGAGAAAATAAAGTGAAGGCAGTAGAGGTAGTGGTAAGTTAGTAGCCTGTGTTTCTCTTGGTCCTTATATATTTTTGTACATTTTCTTCCCTTTGGTTCTCTGTAACAATCATACAAAATAAGCACAATCAATTTTTTTAACTTTATCTTTGATCTCGGGATACTTCAAACATGTAAGGCAGTCAAATGTTAACCAACACGAATGTTAATTATCCCTTTATTTATTCCAAATGCAGGGAATTCTTACTTGAGAATTGCAAGCGGAATATTTGTACTATTTTTTTGAAATTCCATATATTTCAAATGGTTTTAAAGTGTAAGGAATCTTGGTGCCTTCGTCTATCTCAATCATTCGAGTGAAACTCAGCATAATACGCCGTGTTAAGAAATGTTAAGCACTTAGAAACACGAATATTAGTTGCACTTTATATACTACGAATGCAGGGAATTCGTACTTCAGAATTACAAGCGCTGTCTTATTTATATTTTTCCGAAAATTTAGATTCATCAAGATTCATGTTGCATATATTTTACATGGTTTTGCAGCATTTATTCAGTGGAAGTCGCCTTTGTTTTAGACACCCTGCAATGTATTTCTTTTCTTAATTAAAGATTAATGTATTTAATGTATTATTTAATAATGTATTTCGAAAAATATCTTGAAATACATATAATTAAAGAAAAAATTCGACGTTTCTATAACTAAAAAAATTTGTTTTCCAAAAAATAGAGGAAGGTTTACATCGTCTCGACAGAAGTACCATTGCACCACCTTTTTTGAGGGATATTTCTACTAAAAACAAACAAGCTTTTCTCAATAAGACTACTTTTCTGACTCTACTTTTCTACGACAGCTAAACTATAAAGATGTCCGATTTCAATCAAACTTATTGGACTCATGGAAGTGCATAGCAAACCAAAATATACAAAGTTTGAAAAGGTTTTCTTTGAAAACAAAATATTTTTTTTCACTAAAAGTAGTTTCGCGACCGATTATGCCTATGGTAGCTATAACCTATAGTCATCCGATTTTGACAAAACTTTAAAGAACTGTGTGAAAGCTTAGAAAATAAATATATGCCAATTTTAGAGAGGTTTACATTGAAAACCAAAAAGTTTTCTTATTAAGACTATTTTTCAAACCTTACTTTTCTATGGCAACTATACTATATAGATGTCCGATTTCAACAAAAATTGGCCGAATCATGAAAAGGCATAGAAAACTAGTAGATACGGAGTTTGGAGACGTTTGCAATGAAAACAAAAAAGTATTTTTCGATCGATCGTTACTATGGCAGCAATATGTTACAGTCATCCGATCAGGTTCCGATAAATATGCAGCGTATTTATACCAGCAGACTTCGTGCAAAGTTTGTTCACAATAGCTTTAAAACTGACGGAGGAGATAGCATGAAAACAGACGGACGGAGGGACAGTCGGACAAGGCTAAATCAACTGATTAAGAATATATTTACTTTAAGGGGTCGGAAATGCTTTCTTCTGGCTGTTACACACTTTTGCACAAAACTAAATATACTCTTGTAAGCACATTTCCATTGAAAATAGGAAAGTTTTTCTCATTAAGTCTACTTTTCTGACTCTTTTTTTCTACGACAGCTATACTATATAGATGTCCGATTTCGGGAAAACTAAGAAACACAAAGTTTGGAGGTATTTTCATTGAAAACATAAAAGTTTTCTCACTAGATCTAGATTTTCGACGAATCGTTTCTATATATGGTCATCCGATCTGGCTGGTTCCGACAAATGTGCAGCGTATTTGGACTACAAAACTGCATGCAAAGTGTGTTGAAGAAAGCTTTCAAAATGACGAAAATAGCATAGATAGCATGGAAACAGATGGACGGACGGACAGACATGGTAAAATCAACTCACGGTGTACTGATCCTTCTGTGACAATTTTAAAATACCCTCAGCAAGGGTATTTTACATAACATCAGGGCGAATTTCTAAAAACCAGTGTGGTCTTATTCCTTAGGAACACATTTTCAAAAATATTTTTTTGATTAGAAACATAAGTTATTCTGGTGCTTAACCTTTTCAGAACTTTCTAATCCTTTTTAGTTATATTACCATTTCTTTTGTAAAGCTATGATTCAAAATTAAGTCTGAGATTCGCAGGCCAATACAGTCACATTCTCCCATCACTCACTCTTTTGGTGTTATCAACGTTATGACATCTTCTATATAACCAACAACGCAGACATCTTCATGCTTCCCATATACCCACATCTTTCCCCACAATTCTCATAGCCTAATTTACATATGTAACCCTTTTTTTTCCTTCAAGTTGATTTTAATGATGCTGCTTTGGACCACAGAGATCATCATTATGATCATCTCATAGCTCTGATAGCCCAAAGAGTCTGCCATAAATGCATTTGCAGCCGATGCCCGGCAATGATATGCCAAAAAAGAAAAAGGAAACCTGAAAAAAGTTCTCCTATTGATGATGAGTTGAAATAATGTTGCAGCACAATGATGTGGCACAAAAACCAATAGCAGAAGCGACCAGGAGAGAGAGAGAGAGAAAAAATTATGTAAATTATTGTTTTACAATGCGTTAGATATTTTTGTTAAAGCAATTATGGCTGACCAAATATTTACGCAACAATTATGATTTTTATCGCAGTGAAAATAACAAAAAACAACTCTTGGGAGAAAAAAAATTGTATGTACAATATGCAGTGCAGGCGCATGACTCTTACAGGGAAAGCAAAAAGGGTCAGAGTGAGGTGACAAGGCGAACATGGCCAGGAAATCTGCTTGAACAGTAGCGACAATTGACAGCTGCAACGGCAGCTTTATGACTGCAACAACGAAATGTGGCATGACGCCAGGGCCAGACAACAGCAACAACAGCAACAACAACGAGAAGGCGACACAAAAAATGCAAATGCAAATGAGACATGCGGCAGGCGTAGGCGACATCGAACACAAGGCAGAAGGAGCAGAACCCAGTGAAGATCTCTTTGACAAAGCCTGGAAAGAAAGTTGCCAGTTGTTGTTGTCTTCTTCCATTGGTAATTTGTGCCAACTGTCAAAATAATGTAGTCAAACTTCTCGATTCGTCTTCTCTACTCGAATCACGCGCAATGAGCAATTAAATATGCGCAGTCGTGTGTGCCACAAAGCCTCAGCATCATCATCATCATCATCATTATTATTTTGATGGCAATGATCATCATCATCAAGAGGTATTTGGTATGAGGCTTTCCTCAATCCGTTCCGCTGAAGATGCAACTGCCGCCTGACCCGAATAACCAACCATCAGGCAGGGAGCAGGCCAAAGGAGAGAGATGCAAGTTTACTTTGCTTTTGGGTAAAAGTCGTTTGTTGAATGAAGAATGTGTCTGGCGATTGTTTTAAAGACGACAAAGAAAAAAACACAAAAACTAAAGGAAAAGATGTTTCTTTTGTTGAGAAAATAATAAGAAGGGAAGGGATGCAACTCTTTTTATGCAAATACCAATAGAAAGGTTTGAGACTCGACACAGAAAGAACAGTTGGTGAGAGAAATAGTAATAAAATTGATATAAAATGCGGTGGGGATAACTGCAAGGATTCCCGCCAAATCTCAAGTATAAAAATTGCCAAAAATATCTTAAAGCTTAATTATTCGTTTCCTCACAATACTTAAATTCATGCCATCTCTCTGACTCTCTCTCTCTCCCCCCCCTAACCTATCTCAAAATCGTATCCATGTTAACTGTCAATCGTTTGCTACAACATTTTACCGCTTTTGCCCCGAAATTAGTTTATGATGCACTCTCCCACACCAAGTCCTGTCAAAATCTCCCCCAAAAAACATGACCAACCATCATGATGGCCCACACGAAACAAAAATTTGATTACACCATTGGCTAGCTGGCTAGCTGTAGTATGGATACGTTTTGTATCTGTATCTCAACGCGTCATTGTTTTACCATTTACCTTTGGTTTTTGTTTCTTTCTTCTGGTTGATGGTTGTTCTGGTTGTTGCTGTTGCTGTTGTTGTTATCGATACTTTACCGCAGTAATAAACAATCAAAACAAATACAGAAAGGCGACGTTATATTGGGCACGGTTGGTTTAGCTTAGACGTCCATTTCCCTACACAGGACGATGACTAGACGGACCATGCCCAGGAGTGGGTGTGCGTGTGTGTGTGTGTGCTGATATTTATGGCGTCTGCTGCAACTTTGCAGCCAAAAGCCAAACACACAACACATTTCGACTTTTTTAATGGCCGAATGCCAAAAAATATTTAAAAACAAGGCGGAAACTTTAAGCCCCGAACTATGTATACTCTCAGATGTTGAGCATTTTGGGATCTGCTTGGATCCTGATGTTGATTCATGATGATTCATTTCTACTTCATAAATTGAACTCTAATGCTATTTTTCAATAAAGCGTAATTATTAGTTATGACATAATATTCTAGTTGAATTGCAGGTTGCCATGTTTTATCTGTAAAATATGTCAAATATTTCGTCGGTTCATAAACTTATGAGAAGCAAACAGATTAAAACCGCACCGAACCGCTGAACCGAGCTCGTAACCTGAAAAGCGAACCAAGTCAGCATATGATGAAAAATGCTGAACCGAACCGAATAGCGCAATTCCTAAAGGTTCTAATCGGTGCACTTCATCGTCCACTTTTCTTGACGTAGATAGTAGAGCTAAGCGTGAGATGGTCGCTAAGGCATGTGCATTCATTTTGAAAGTAGAGTCCTAACGTTAAGGAGTTTTACAACCACCTCTTAAAGCCAGTCGGATTTCAAAGTATTCCAGAATTTGTCGCCTCTTTTTATCCTACTTTTAGCTGAGAAACGTTTTTAGCACAAATAATCAGGGATGCAAACCGGTTCTGAACCGAACCGGTTTTGAACCGAACCGAACCGCTTATTCCAGCCGGTGAACCGAACCGCAAACAGAACCGGCTTCCTTTCAGAATTGCTGAACCGAACCGAAAACCAAAAATAAGAACGGTTCGGTTCGGTTCATTTCTCTGACTGAAATCATGCCTAAAATCAACTAAGGTCATGACGTAGGACATATCAGAGTAAAATGTCAGAGTAAAATCCATGGCTAAAATTCATAAAAATGATGTCATGAATTCAGGACCGGCCCTTTCATTATTGATCTGATTCAGCTATGATTCAGTTCTGAGCCTAACTTAAGGGATATGATAAATAGAATAATTAAGATGCATAGTACGTATTCTTTTCTAGCAAAACATTCTCAATTTTCGAGAGAATTCATCTAGGAACTTATAGACGACTCCTGTAAATGCGACATAATAAGCATTGGACATTCTTCTAAGGATTTTAAAAATATTTAAATGGATTATAAGAATTAAATTTCAAAAGTGTTCGACAAGTCACATTTCTACAACAATCATAATATTTCATAATGTGCCTTTGTGAACCACTGAACCGAACCGAAACCGCGGTTCAGCTAGCTCCAAAAACCATGTAATGAACCGAACCGGCGGTTCAGAAACTGTATGAACCACTGAACCGAACCAGTCCTTATTTTCGAGTGGTTTGCATCCCTGCAAATAATCCAAGTCTCGAGTTTTTATTATGCTTTTGGCATCTTTTGTAATCAATTACCATGTGATTTTGATTCAGAAATTTAGAGATTGGCCTAATGAGCATATGTAACTTGAACCCATTTCTTCTATTTCTCCAGGTAAGAAAGTGACAGCTGTAGTCATAAATGGACCAACTAATTCTCTTAATAAAAGTATCAGTTCAAACTGTGAGATTTTCCTGAACAGTATGAAAAATTTAACTAAAACCATGGACTGCAATAATTGGCAGTTCTTACGATATCGAAACGAACTCTTCTCGTTTTATGATTGGCCAAATCTAATAATAACTTAACTGAATTCCGTGGTAGCTCAAAATCCAGCTCTACAGTATAAGCCCAAAACTTATGGAGGTTTTTTTTTTACTGATTTTACAACTGTTAACCAAGAAATATGGTAAGAAATTCAGTTAAGCCTGAATCAGTACCTCCCAAAGTTTGTAAGTCTTACACAAAGTGATAAAGTGCTGCCCATCACTGTTGCAGCAGGTGCTGTCCAGCTTAAGTGTTTGATTTCCTTATAAGTCGACCATTGTTGGTAGGATCTTCATGATCTTCAGTGATAAAGTGTTTAAAGTGCTGCCCATCACTGTTGCAGCAGGTGCTGCCCAGCTTAAGTGTTTGATTTCCTTATAAGTCGATCATCGTTCGTATGATCTTCACTCTTCCTTTGACGGATTGAGAAATAATACTGATTACTAAATATAACCAGAAGGTAGTAACCTTCTATTTATATAATTGTGGCAGATATGACTTTTTATACCCTGTTTCCATAGAAAATGGGAAAAAGGGGGATCATGAAATTGTGTGAATGTATGTAACAGGGAGTAGGAAACATTTGCGACCCCATAAAGTATACATATTCTTGATCAGCATGAACAGCCGAGTCGATATAGCCATGTCCGTCTGTCCGTATTTCTGTCTATATGAAGGCGTCGATCTCCGAGACTGTAAGTGATTGCGCCACAAATTTTTGCATGAAGGTAGATGTATGCCGTACGCAGATCAAGTTTGTTTTAGATTTTACTTGATTCTATTAAATTACGGGGTAGTGGCAAAAATTTAAAGCCTTTTCAGGTGTGTTGCAGCGGGTAGGGTGTGTGCCAGCAGTAAATAAAAGGTCGAGGTTTAATCCAGCCTCTGGAAATCTAATATCCGGTCACCTTCACTAGCAATTGGCGCCAGCTTTGAAGCGACTAGCTTCTGAAACCCTTCCGTTTGAATTCGGCAGTAAGCCTTAGTTCTATTTCTCTAATATTAGAGCACACGTGCTAAGAGATTGAGAAGCTTTGCCGCTTTGTGACATAAGGCTTTTCCAATGTGTTACTTATTGGTTAGGTGGTACAGATTCAAACATGATATTAAAATCTGATGAAAATGTATATAGGAAAACAGAATCTGACAGAAATGCTATGAAACAAAAGCCATGGGGACCACACGTATGGTAAACGAGTTCTCAGGGGTTCTCAAAATTGCGTTATCTTAAAAAAAGAAAAAATATCAAATTAGTGCAACATAAATTGATTCTCTAACAATCACAAATTGCACCACAAATGCACCATACTCTTTCCCACAAAGTTGCTGTACAAAAAAAAATTATACCTCACCTTAAAAAATACAAATGAAAAGTTTTGCTTGCATTTTTTTCCCCATTTTGTAGTTATATACATTTTTGTTGTTTGTTTGTTTATTGACTGTCGATAATGAGAAATGAAATGCAATATCAACCGAATTTTTACCCCGATCCCGCTCTCTAACCATAACTCTCGGTGGCGCTGCCATATTGCAAAAGTTCGCCTCAAGTTCATTTTTGTGTTGCGGGTGCGTAAAATGATTTACCTGCTGGCTTGTGCCTCGCCTTGCCGCCTTGCCTTGGCTTGGCTGTCGAAACTTTCCCACTGGCTGTGCCAAAAGTTCAAGTTTTAATCTCATTATACGCTGACTTTTGTTTTTTGGACGTGGTCTTGCTATTCTACTCGAGTAGTAGTAGGTGTTGGGGATTTTTCGCATTGCGCAGTTGTCGCAAAAGTTGAGACCATAAAGTTGACTTGGCAGCCTGGACCACAATCCAATTGCCAAATGGCCAGTTGGAGTAGGAGCCCAGGAGGGGGGGAGGGCACAGCGGAGAGTAGCAGTACAACACGGAGAGTGAGTATAGTAAAACTGTCTGCGGTATTCATTAGCTGCAGTGCGAAATGAAATGTTATGGATATGGATGTGGATGTGGATGCTGATGATGATGCTGATGATGATGCGGATAGGTGACATGACCACTTTTGACGGTGGAGGTGCCACCAGGTAGAAGCTTAATGAGATTATGCAAAAGTTAAGAGTTAGCTAAGAGATAATAAAGATGAAAGTTTTGGGAAACATCAAAAATGAATTTTTGTTGGCAGCATGTGGAAATGTAGCCGAAGATAATGCAACAAATTTGGATACAAAGATAAGCTATATAAAACTATTTTAGCTGAAAATAATTATATTCATTTGAATTCAGAATTTGTTATACCCTTGCTGCAAAGGGTATTCTAATTTTGCACAGAAGTTTGCAACGCATAGAAATATTCATTTCAGACCCCATAAGCCATATATATTCTTGATCAGGGTGACGAGTTGAGTTGATTGTGCCTTGTCCGTTCGTCTATCGAGCTGAAATTTTGCTCAGAGTCTTCTTTTTGCTGCTCGCTACTAATATATCAAAACCGACCGGATCGGATGACTATATCTCATGGCTCCCATAGGAACAATCGGTCGGAAAACTAGATTTAGTATAAACAACTTTTTTCCTTTCAATGGAAACGTCTTCAAACTTTGTATTCATAGGTTTTCTATGCTTTTTTATAATTTTGCCAAGTTTGATGAAAATCGGACAACTATATGGTATAGCTGCCATACAAAAGATAGGTCTGAAAAACAGTCTAAGTTAGAAAAACTTATTGGTTTTTAATGGAAGCATTCCGAAATTTTGTATTTGGTTGTTTTACAAGCTTTCACCTAATTCTACAAATTTTTGTCCAAATCGGATGACCATATCCTATATCTCCCATACGAATGATCGGTCGGAAAATGCTTGGGTGAGCGAAAAAAATTATTTTGGGTATAGAAACTTTGGCACAGACGAAGTTAGGCTAACTTTCTCGTTTTTGTAAATATTTGGTTTGAAAATAGGAGAACAAAATGCTTTCCTGATATAATACAATCTAATGCTCAATACCTTTGAATCAGTATTCAGAAATGATCAAGTTTATATCCTCAAAATTGGACCAAAACTACTACCAATTCTTAAGCAAAATACCTAGTTATAAAAAGATTATTCCAAATGAAGTTCAGGTAATAAATATTAGTATTAACTAGGTAATAGATGATTTACCTTTGAACCTTGAATTAGGGATATAAATATAAGGAAAATTAGAGTTTTTCCTTGGATTCCTCGAAAAGACTTCCATAAGTATCTTTCGCTCGTCATACAGTTCTTTTACCTTAGCTAGTGTCCCCCGAATGGACTGTCTAGGTCACTTAAAACTTGTCAAGGGAATGCATTTCATATATCTTCCTATTTAATTCAACAATTCAAGACTTTCTTTTGGCTATTTCTACAGTTTTTTGTGAATTTGACATTAATTAATAACCAATTCAATTTCAAATGCAATTTTACCCAAATCTCTGACATCAAATTAACCAAATTTCTATTCCCTGCTTATTATGTAATGCAACACAATTTCGTTTTTCACTCAATTCATTGACCATCGATAAGCCCCCTCTCAGATTACACAATTTCTCGCCTCTGTTAAGACGTTTGATTGATTTTTCTTACCAAGAAAAACCGCTAGAAAAAATTAACATACTTTTCTTTGACAACTTTTTGTCACATTCAAAAAAACTCAGCCCGTCAATTGTCATCGCAAAGTGTTAAAGTTTTTTGATCTGTACTTACCTAAGACCGAACCGAATGTCAGTTCATTATGAACTGTTTGATGGCATTTCGATGGCTTTTAGGATTACTCATAAAAAATGACGATCATTTCGCTGGGTTTTATGATTGGAAACTAAAAAATCGTTTCCAATGGAAAAATGCTTAACAAAAGCCGCCTTTGTGTTCGCTAGGCATCTAATAAGCCATTAAATGGTAAGCAGCTATTGAATGAACATAAATATTTGGACCGGACTTAAAAGGAAAAGTCGTAAAAAAAAAAAATCGGGAGACACTTTTGATGTGGTTATGTTAATCGCTGACTAAAAAACTGTGAGTCATGTGAGATGATTTACAAAATTGAGGTTTTTAATTTACATTTCCGCAAACTGCAACTTCTTCAACTGCTGCCAACTTTCCTTTCAACAATTGTCAACTTGAATTTGCATTAAATACATAATTTTCTTCCTTTTTTTTTGCTGCCTTGATCTACATGCAAACTACAAGCAGTTTCATAACATGACCAGACCCCCACCCAAGACCAGCCCAGCCCAGCCCACATGTGTGCCGTCGCTTCGTCGATGTCGTCGTCGTCGTCGTCCTCCTCGACCACATGCAATTCCACTTGCAAGTGGAGCGCGGGGCGAGAGGTAGAGACCCACCACCGCCTGCTGGCTGCTGTGTTGGCTGCACTTCACTTTGATTTATCAATAAAAGGCAAAGTTTATTTATGAATTTCCGATTTCAATTCAAACTGAGCCACAGTGGGGCAGAGGCCAAACAGATACGTTGGCCCCCTCCGTCGGCATCCACCACCCTTACTCATAAGGCTTAAATTGTATGAATTACTTGGACAAGATATATACAACAACAACAAAAAAGGGGACCAACAAAGTCACAGCAAGCGGAGACAAGGAAGAGTTTAGCAGGCATCTGCAAATGCAGAATGATCGACTGAAAGTTGAGCTGGAAGTTGTGGTTCCAAATGAAAAAGACTGAGCTTGCATTGCTTTTAGCAAGTGGACAACCAACAAAGATCGAAAAGTACAGAAAGTAAGAGATGTGAATTGGTTTTAAGCACGAATTTGATTTGGCAAATTGGTTCCGAATTATGATCACAAGACAATAAATAAGGTTTACAGGAATAGTTTTTATATCTCCAGGTTCATAGACCCAGAAAAAAGTAGAATGAAAAATAAACGCTCTTGAAAAAAAATTGATTCGTTCTTGAATTTTCAAGAATTTCGCTCTTGAAGTCGAGCTAAATACGTTCTTAGCTTGGTGCTTTTAGGCGAGGGAAGTAAGGAATAGAAACTGAGAGAGGAGAGCAAGCACATTTGAGAGAATAACTTTGAGTCTGCTCTTACAGTTTTGTATTATATGGGAGAGGGGTGTGGGGAAGCTATCGAGCGGAGAGCGTAATGGATTTTTGCACTCATGTTGCTTTGGAATTCCCAACTTGTTATGGCATTGCTGGCATGTTCGACTGATAGTTGACACAGAAGGACTGATGCTGCTTTGAGGTGTGTATTCCTCAAGCCGGCTAAAAGTTGCAACATGGCTCAACAATTAGTTTTCCATGAAATAAGTTTTAAAAAGATAGAAAAATCTACTGATATTGAATTGTTGTATGTTTCGAATCTGTGAAGCTCTTGATTTAAGAGTAAACGATCTTACTCTTGAATGTGATGAGCTCTTAATAATAGGAAAAACATTGTCGGTTTTTGACAATGCTGTTTGCCCTTGATTCAAGAATGAGCAATCTTGATCCAAGAGCTCTTGTGCTTGATTTGAGAATGATTCGTACTTGGATCAAGTATTGAAGCTCTTGGATCAAGAAAACAGGGATCAAAAATTCATACTTGGATCAAGAATTTCGCTCTTGGATCGAGAATTTTCACTCTTATCGAACTATTGATCTCGAAAAATCTTGATCCAAGTATGAAGTTCTCTATTTTTTCTCTGAGTGTAGATATACGGGGGTAGTGTTTGGCACCTTCGGCAGTTTTTTACTAATTATATAACTTATAAAATAGCTAAACGATTACAATGGATACAATTTGGCACACAGTTGGTCGACAAACTGAATCATTTAATAGCCTATTCAACTTTCTTTTTATGTTAAAAAATCCAGAAAATATACAAAAATTTTAAGTATATTTTTTGAGCATTGATAAATCAATTTCACTCTTATTGCTTAAGCTAAGAAAGAAATAAATTTTAAGTATTCCAAACTTGATATTTTGTTTTTAATATTCTAATATATGCTAGGAAAACGAAAGTCTGTAATAAGAAGTAAAGAAACTACTTCAAAAGCGGAGCTGAAGAGAGGTCATCCTAACCATGCTTCACACAATTGTTAATACTAAGAAATCATCCTAACTATACACTTTGTTAAGCTTTAGTAAGTCAGAAAAAACGAGAAATTTAGCTTGCATCAAGATCAGGTTAGTAAGCTCTGAATCCCAATACATTATCCATGCCGTTCGACTCTGGAACCAACTTCCTCATATTTAAAAAACCATAGCAAGTAAATTTCAGTTTAAGGCCAAGTTATTTAGTCACCTAAACAACATATAAAAGTATTATTTCTTTTCAATTTGAAAGCTATTTTTCCTCTATTTGTAGTCTTAAGTTTTCTTTCTTTTGAATTTAAATAACTACTCAATTCTAGCTGATATCAAGCGACATGAATTATTATCAAATGAACAAGTTTCTGTGTTACTGTTAACTAATGTAAGTGACTAGCACAATATTTGTAAGTTTTAAACTTTACGTGCTAGGATGTAAAATCTATTAAGTAAACTGAACTAAACAGTTAAGTTGTCAAGCGGATCAAAAAGCTGCCGAAACGAAACAGCAGGCGAGCAATCGATGGGTGTTACTGAGATTTCGCATCAATCGCAACTGCGGCTCGATGAACAAGTGGCACGGCAGATCAGGTTGAGATCTGCAGAAATGAGCGGAGCAGGAGAGCAATCGATGCCAACAATATGCTATGCACAACCCATAACAGAGAGCTGCGGAGTCAGCAATGGAAGCAGAAGCTCTTAGACAGATTGTTCCTTCCACAGCGACTATAAATAATACTGAACTGTCAAAAAAATTTTAAAATTTGCAAATTGAAATTGATTGTTACGAAGAAAATAATGTAAAAGGCGTATTAAAAAAAAAATCTAAAATGAAAACATACAAATTCCAGAACATGTTTTTCACAGTGAAACTTTCAGAATGAAGGGTCTGGAATTTGGGAAGCTGGCGAAAAGAATTATTATCGAAGAAGGTGGGGAAAAGATATAGACTCTCAAAGATGAAGAAACAGTAATAGATAGGCAAAAGTTTAAAATGGAATGCAAAAGAACACTTATGGAACAGGATAGTTGGATATTGGATAGTTTTTTAAACGAACAGAAATATATATACACAGAACTTCGGAGGCAGACAGTAGAAAAAACTAACAAATGTTAGAAGAATAGAGAAAAAGTGGGAAATAAAATGATGAAACAGGTAAGAAGTAAAAGATATTAAAACAGATGTTTAACAGAATGAAGCTGGAGTGTGAAGGAAGTAAAAAAGAATTAACTAAAAAGGAGATGTGACTAAGAAGCAACCGAAATTAAAAGAGAAGTGAAAAAAGAAATAAATGCAGGAGAAATTTGGTTGAATAGATTAAGGAAGGAAGTTGGATTAAGGAAGTACTAAAAGAATAGTTAGAGAAATAAAGCTGGAAGCCAAGGGCAAAAAGAAGCAGTGTATCAGTAGAGACAGATCAAGCTGGGAAAAAAATGATAGAGAAAAAATTAGTTAAGTTGAAAACAATGATAGGAACACACAGAAAAAAGCATGACGAATTATTTAAGAACGAAAGCTCTGAAAATTTTTAGAATTCCATGAATTCTCAAGAATTTTGATATTGAAATCAGGCTAAATTAGTTCATTCCTGAAATCTGAGACTGCTCTCTATATGGGACAATCTGACAACAGAAAAAGTGTTTTTAGGCAAGGGGAGTAAGATAAAGAAAAAGAGAGGATAGCAAGCACAATTGAGTGAACACAGCGTTGAATACGTATTGTTTATTATGGAAGGGGAGCTATCAAGCAGAGAGCGCAATCTCCTTTTTGCACTAATGTCGCTTCATAATTCCCAACTAGTTATGGCATTGCTGGCATGGCGAAACCGCTGTTCAACTGCCAGTTGACAGGCAAAGACTGATGCTGCTTTAAAGTGTTCTGTATTTCTCGAGCCGGCTAAAACTTGCTACATGACTTAACAATTTATTTTCTTTAAAATAAGTTTAAACAAAATGGAAAAAAACAACTGATTTTATATTGTTGTATTATTGGAATTTGTGAAGCTCTTAATTTAAGAGTAAACAATCTTAATCTTAAACCTGACGAGCTCGTGATAGTGGAAAGAACATACTTGCAGTATGCTCTTGGTTGAAGAATGAGGAATGTTGAATTTCAGTATGTTAAGCACTTGATTCAAGAATTGTTATAATTGATTTGAAAATGTTTCGTATTTGGTACAAGTCTTAAAGCTCTTGGATCAAGAAAAACAGGATTAAAAGTACAAGTACAAGTATTAAAGCTTTTGGTTCAAGAAAAAACGGGATCAAAACTTCATACTTGTATCAAGAATTTTACTCTTGGATCAAGTATATTTATTCTTATCCAACTTCTGACATCAAACAGTCTTAATCCAAGTATGAAATACTCTATGTTTTCTCTCGATAGGGATATAAATAAATGTGGATAAAAAGAAGCATATAAGGTGACAGAAGGTATACAAAAAGAAGTAAATTGAAAAGAAAACCAAAAAGTAAAAAAGCTACAAAAAAAGAACGAAGCTTGACAACAAAAAGAAACCAACAACATTAAGGAGTTATATTAACAAATATTTAACCAAAAAGGATTATTGAAATAGGCATATAAAATAGGAAGGGATGCCGGAAAACAAACGAAACCACTAAAATAAAAGCTAGTCTTAATAGCTGTAAAGTGTTTTGCATCACCCCAGCATACCCTTAATGCGCCATCAAGTACTTCAACTGCACTGTGCTCCGTTTAGCCCACACGCTGAATATTGCGCAATTTCTGGAGAAGCATCAGTGGAGAGGACCAAACAGGTAGGTAGGCAGAGGTAGCGCCTCTCCTCCTTTTGCTCCTCGTTTGCCCTAAAGGCCAACCCGGAGAAAGAGAGAAGTGAATGAGAGAGAAGCACACCTTGTCTCCGGGGGCATCTTTATTTTTTTGTTGTTTTTTTTTTTTTGTTCACCGTCTTACCATGACTTGTGCGGCTTCCAATAATCATGATCAATAAATTCAGAGCTCTCTGCCTTGTCGTGATCATTTTGACCGTCGTCAATGCTATGGGAAGATTTCATTTTTGCCAACTTTTCGTGTTGAGGCGACATTAGTTCATTATCAATATCAATTTTGGTTGCGACTTTTCAATTTGTTTGTTGGTTTTTCTTTGCCGAGTTCAATGCCAATTTGATTTTATTATCAGATTTAAATTTTCATAAAATTAAAATCCAAAACCGAAAATAAATAAAACTCCGAAAGCCGTTATGGGCGCACAAAGCACAGGAAACTGAGCATGCAGAATGGAAATGGAAAGAAAAGTCTATGTGTAAAGAACTCGTACATTGAAATGCAAAGATCAGGTCTTCGACAAACTGCAAGCAGGAGTAAAGGTAGAAGTAGACAAGGTTAAGCTATAAAGAATTCATTGTCCGCAGTTCAAAGATCGCAAATTGAAAAATTTATATACAAAAGTGCGCAAAGTCGCGGCGCAGCGGAGCCGCGGATGAACGAAAACCGAGTGGGAAGTGCATGAGAATATTAATAAATTAAAGGCTACAGATAAAGGCTACACACAAATAACCCCGCCAGAACAGGTAAGCCAGAAGGGAGGGCAGAACGAGGCATGTTGCACTTGATGAGATCTTTATTGGCGGCGGCGGCGGCGGTCCGAAAATCTTCTCCATGCGGAAAACATAAACCACAAGAAAACCTCGGCAAGAATCAGCTTTCGTGCTACGCTGGTCAAGAAGTTGGTGTTGTTGTGGGCAGGTTGCGAGTTGATTGCTGGCCTGGGTCGAAGGCTGGGACATGGGTTGTGAACATGAAGCATGTAGCATGCTACAACATGTATGCATGTGGCATGTGTGCGCCCAGGTAGCGATTAGATGGGCGCGAGCAGGAAATGATGCATAGGTGAGGAGGTTGGCCAAAGCTTGGGGTATTCAACTAAAAATTGGTTAATGGAATGTAATGAACTTTCAGCCAAGCGATGATCTCGTGATTGAGGATGAGGGAGGATTTAATTGATGAGCTGGTCGGGTGAAAGTTGTTCTTTTTTTTTATTTTTGCATCTTCAAATTGGGTTCTTGGAAATTAGAAATGTTTTCAGGGAAAATGTGTGGAGAAATTGTTCAGTTTTAGTTTCCCTCGAAACTGCACTCACTAAATCTTAAGATTTCTGTCCAAAGACCTAAATGGGTATTTCTTAATTTTGTGTCTAAAATGCTGATATACAGCCATCTTTCCATATTCGCATTCGCATAAGAATGCGAATTTGTTCGAAATATGTTTACAAATGGGGCTAATAAAGTTATTCTATTATACCATTGCAAAAGGGATTTTTAATTATGCAGAGAAGTTTGCAAATATTTATTTGCAACTCCACAGCTGATAGGCAAGACGCTGTGACTTTTCCCTGAAGACGGATTCCAAAGGAACCCGAAATATATCGGAAGAGAAAAATACATAAATAGTATCGTTTAAATTCTTCACACTATAGAAACACAATCTGGAGCCGGCTAAAACCCTATACATATCAGTCTCATTTATATTCTTGATTTCCTAACGATAACATTGCAAGCACAATTGACATGGTGAAACACCGATCATATTGGAAGTCCCTCGATCGATGACGAGTCCCTGTTGACACAGAAAACCCCATGTTTTTGAATATCGGAGCTGAATTGATTGATGCTCAACATAGACCATCAGACAATAAGGACGTGGGAGGAGCAAGCTAGATAAAGTCAAGTTTAAACCTTAAGGATATGTTCAAACTTTCTGGAGTTCAGGGAAGAACGTTTCGGAACACCTTGTTTGACTTTGAAAAAATTGATCCACATCTTGAAGGGTAGAAACAAGGTAAAAAATACAGGCAACAAATAATGGAAGAAAGTTTTTAGGGAGATAAAGGCGCTATTCATATTAATGTTGGCATTTTATCATTTGTCTCTGTTAGTCAAGTAAATGGCCGCGTTCAGCAGAAGATCAATCATATAATTTCATGATTATAATTTATATTTTAATTTTTCCCAGACGTTTGAAACGCATAGAAATATTTATTCATATATTTATATATACTTGATCAGGGTGACGAGCTGAGTCGTTTGAGCTTTGTCCTTCTATCTGTCTGTTTCTACGCGAACTAGTCTCTCAGGTCTTCTTTTTGCTGCACACTACTAATATGTTGAAGCCAGCCGGAGACATAGTCACATAGTCATCCATGTCTCATAGCTCCCATAGAAACAATCGGTCGGAAAACTAGTTTTAGTGAGAAAAACTTTTTTTTTAAATGGAAACGTCTCCAAACTTTGTAATCGTAGGTTTTCTATGCATTTTTATATTTCCATCAAGTTTTATCAAAATCGGACAGTTATATGGTATAGCTGCCATACAAAAGATAGGTCTGAAAAACAGTCTTAGTTAGAAAAACTTTTTTTGTTATTAAGGGTAGCATCCTGCAATTTTGTATTTGTTTGTTTCACATGCTTTCACATAATTTTACAAATTTTTGGCCAAATCGTATGATTATATCATGCAGCTCCCATACGAACGATCGGTCGGAAAATGGGAAAACGATTATTTTTGAAAATATTAAAGCGAGCACAGACGAAGTTAGCTTAGCTTTCTCGTTTTCATATCGTTTTGATGCTAAAAAAATGTCAAATCAGGTCATATTCATCTGTATCATTTCGGATTTTTAATGATAGATCGTATCATTTTTATACCCGTTACTCGTAGAGTAAAAAGGGTATACTAAAGTCGTGCAAATGTATGTAACAGGCACAAGGAAGCATCTCCGACCCTATAAAGTATATATATTCTTGATCAGCATCAACAGCCGACTCATGTCCGTCTGTCTGTCCGTATGAACGCACAAATCTTAGAGATGGTAAGAGATAGAGGTTTGACATGTATGGGACATATGCTTCTTATGTCTGCAGGCAGATCAAGATTATTTTTAATTTTCGCCATGCCCCCTCCCGCCCCCGCAATTAAGAAAAATCATCGTCATATCTCTCACAGTTTTGAAGATATATGGCTTGTTCCTTCTGGACATATTTAGTTATTAGGATAACTTATCGATCCGCCAAAGGAATGAAGAAGATCGGATGAACGGTTTTCGAGTTATGATCAAAAGACAAATTTTCTTGGTAAAGAGTATGTTACTGTCGGGCTTGACCGACTTTCTTTCTTGTTTTTCCTGTGTATGAATGTAAAAAACTTTAAAAATATAATATTAGAATAAGTATTTAAAAAGTACTAGATGACCCGGCTTCTTATCGTACTAACCGTCAATGAATGTGAAGGTAGCTTTAAGCTGAACTTCATTTAAAATTGATGAAATTAAATGAATGCGAAATAATTGTTAAGTTCAATAGTTCAAGAAAGAAGCTACGTATTTTGCTGCATGAGTTGGGTCTTTGGTTGTTATCAAAATCAAATTCAGCGAATGGTTTGCCGACACGTGAACACGCCACATACAATTGATCATGAAATAAGAAAAATATTTTCTGAATTCAGACTACAAATCACTGAAGGATTTACATTGTGATTGGTCAATCCTCATGGTGAATGCAAGTGGAATCGGAAATTGAATTCGTTTTTACTCAATTGTGTACCGCTTAATTATTAGATTTCTTACCACCAAATGGGAAGTTTTAGTTGCTTTTATTTTCGAAGCACAGCTTTAGTTTAGTTTTAAATTGAGCTGTGGTAAGCCAGGCACATCCAAGATAGTGGATGGCTTCAAGTTTAAGTGAACCGCATCAAAATTCTTCATAATATTCTCAACGAATCGTTGTTTTTGTGATGAGCAGGGAATACTTAATATTCCAATGAGACAAAATTTCATTAAATTAAAGGAAATTGGATCAGTCTGTTCGATTTGTTGTCATGAAATGATCGAAAGTCAGCAACTGCTTGGAAAAATGTTGAGCAGATTGATCGTTAGCGCCGAACTCTAGAGTCATAGCGCTGATCTATTAATGTTCGGTCAAGTGTTTCCTATGAGCGTTTGTGTGCCCTAGTGCATTTGTCTCAAATAATGACTTTAAACGCAATTAAAACTTTGCGCAATGCGATAGGCTGCTTTCGTAATAATCTATACTCATTTTATGGTCTAGCAACTTTTATATATTTCTTTTTTCAAAATTTATCAAAATTCAAATAAACTCAATAGATTAATTGGAAAATTGCAGGTTCTATTGAACCAATTAAATTTATTTTAATCGTTGTGCTGATATACAAGTCGGATAGAAATCCAAATATAACTATCAAGTAATAACACGCAACTTGTCAAAGAAACTCACACTATCATTTCCTTCTCTCCTCCCAACTTTCAATGTCTCGAAACTCAACTCCGTCTTTAAAAAGCAATATTCCTCATTGAATTCTCAACTAACTGCACGAGTAACCCCACCAAACAACTTTTCAATGGCTCCCAAATGCGCAAAAACAATAAAAAAATTACATTTGCTCTCCTTTTTTGTACAAAATCCTTGATATGAATGCCAAAAGTCTAGACGGCCCAACAGACAACAGCGTTGAAACAAAAAACAATGGCAATGGTAAGCAGATACGGGAGATACGTCGTACAGGCTGATGCCAAAATACACGCGTAGGATAAATCACAAGACGAGTGCGAAGAACAGGGAGCAGCCCCTGGAGATACCTTGGAGACCATTTTGCCGACTATGCAAAATCACAAAACATTCCGCAACATAATTCAAAGTAAATTAAGCAAAAGCTTAAACAAAAAAACCCCCCAGCACCTTGATTGGGGGAGGGGCGGCGTGTCCAGTATCGAAATGAACTGTGGAGGCCGATGACAGAAATCGAAAGGGATAAGGAAACCCTCCTGCATTCCCCACATTTTTGTATCGCTCAAAATGTTGTCTTTACGAAAATGGTTAAATGGATTTCTGGTGTAGTTTTTTGTTTCACATCATCGACAAGTTCAAGTTTATGTTTAACAACAGCGACTATCAATGGATGAACCAGCTTTCTTTTGAATAGTGTGTGCGTCGTTCGTGTGTGAGTAATGAGACATTAAAAAGTCGAGCAGTGATTTCAAATTTGTTTTTGTTTTTACAACCATTGTCAGGCGGCGACCGCCCTGATTTTGTGTTTTTTTATTAACTCTTTATGGATTTGCCAGCCGCGAGGATCTCCAACAAGACGATGCCGGGCGATTAAAAACATTTTTACGACTTAATGAGCCACTCGCCGGGTCGTTTAGTCGTGTTGGGGCTGTTGGGGCATGTGGGTGCCACATTGCCCACAGGCTTCTTCCTCCACTCAAATCGGGATGACAATAAAACCAAGATAATAATGATGATGATGTGACGCGGCGGCGGCGGCGGCTACTCGCCGCCATGGAGGTGACAAAATTGCTGTACTGACAACTCTCTCGACTCTTGAGTCGTTCCAGAGAGTTTGCATCAAGACACCGCCCGGCTTACCCTTACCCCCGTTCTCACTGGTGAAAGCTAAAAAGATAAACGCGGCGGCATCCAAGTTAAATAAAAATGTTTATGAGTGCCAAACGCATTAGAGATTAGAGAAGTGGCCAAGCGTTTTAATGACTTTGCTGCTGGGGCAATTAGAAACCAAATACAAAAAAATGGAACTGCATTTTAGGTAGCCAAATGGATGGTAGGTAAGCGCAGCAGGGGGGTGGGTACAAGCTGAGTGCAAAATGGATTGGTACAGGTTAATGTTCGCTGTAGATGAAGATACATTAATTTTCCACACAAAAGTGCGATTTGAATACACGCTATGAGATAAGAATGAGCAAAAACTTTTGATGATCTTTTTTTGAATACCATCAATATTACGATTGAGTTGGTTTGGGGAAAATAATGAGCATTTTTTAGGGACAGGATTATTCATTAAAGATTCAAATCTTAAACAGAATACATTTTTATATCTTTAAAGATCAATTTGTAGTCAATATGTACAATCCTTTCGCCTTTTTGTATGTTGTACTATTTCGACGAAAATGGTGGTTATAAATAGGTGAAAAAAGAAAACAAAAGGAAAGCCCGTCTGTTCAGCTCTGTCAACTGATGTTACAGCCCAAAAATTAGACATTAGACATCTACAATCAAGTTTAAAATAAGATATAGAGAATATTAAGTCAAAGCAACGGCAATTAATGTGCCAAATACTAATTTCTATAGTGCGTGAACATTCGTGTCGCGATCGTAACTCGTGCATGAATCGTGAGAGAGGCAAAACTCAGAAATAACTTGCTTGAATCATGCATAAGAAGATTTTTATATCATGACTCGTTAGTGATGTGTCAGCAAATTCGATCACGGGCACAGCCCTATTCAATGGCATTCCATTATGTTAACTAACAGAGCATTCACATTAATGTTAACATACTAACACTATGTAAGCAGGTAGAGTTTGCTTTCTGGTCACAAATAGAAACGAGAGTGTAAGTTAAGTAGGCCCTGCCCGACCTCGAAATACCCATTACTCAGGGGAATTAGTGTTTGATAAGCTTCCTTATGTTAATTAGCAGAGCTAATTAATTACTTCAACATTATGTAAGAAAACAGCGCATGCGGCTCAGATAAGTATGCAACGTTTTTTATAACATGCATAGCTCTGACATTTAGTATGCGATGTCTATTAATAGCTTTATATATTTTGTGGGAGATATACAAGTTTTTTTAATACGGGGGCGGGAGAGGGCGTGGCCAAAAATTTGAAATAAACTTTATGTGCTTGCAGACCATTGAAGCCTACATCTAAAATTTGAATGCTCTAGGTCTTCTAGTCTCTGAGATCTAGGTGTTCATAAAGACGGTCAGACGGATATGGCTATATCAATTCGAATTTTAGTGCTGATCAATATATGTATCCGTATAGTTTATGGGTTCGGAGATGCTTTCTTTTGCCTGCTACATACATTTGCAGGACTTAAGTATACCCTTTTTACTTTACGAGTAACAGCTATAAAGATGGACAGGCACACAGGCTAATATAGTCATCTATATGGAATCGGCTGTTGATGCTGCTTAAAAATGTACATACTTTATGGCGTCGGAGATGCTTCTATTTGCCTGTTTCATATTATACATTTGCACCGCATTAGTATACCCTTTTTGCTCTACAAGAAAGTAAAATTTATTGAAAATGAAGATATCAGGAAATCATCTTTACATTCACCATAAGCCAAAGACGCTCTTTATATTGGTGGGTGAGCTTAAAGTCTCTTGATTCAAGACATATGTGGAGAAAATTTTCATAAATCGAGAGGAGTCTGTCTTCAGAGGGTATTTAGACGGTTTATGCTTTTGAATTGCATTGAAGCTTACAAATTCAGATATTTATGGAAGTCAAATATTATGGAAAGGAGAAATATCTGCTGATCTGTTGTATCTGTTGAAAATAATCGGTTACATAAATGTGTTATCTGTAACTATATTCATTGTTATGTTTTCTTTAATAATGTATCTTTTACAGGGGTCGGCAATAAAAGCGGAGAACTTGCCAGTGGCAACTGAGAAAATGAGTGGTTAATTTTTGGTACGAGCTTCTCTTAGTTGCTTTGTCTCTTCTGCTCTACCGCTGACGGCGTAGCAGCCAGAGATTGATAGAGATCTTTAGAACTTGCTGATTAAATGTATTTAAGCTGTGCCAACGTCTCTGCTTTTATTGCCGACCTCTGATCTTTGCCTATACGATTGCTAAGAAGATGCTCGAAAGTGCTCTAGGTGTTCATTGTAAACGATCATTCCTCTTTGTAAATACGTATATAAGTTATGTTAATTTCCTGTTTTATTAGATTTCAATTTAGTCATAAAATCAAAAAGTGAAAATACTTTTGAAAGTGGTTTCAATTGAGACATATGTTTTCTAGCAAGTCGATCTATTTGCTGGAGATTCATTCAAAAATATATCAACATGTTTCAATGTAATAAATACGATTTTTTCAGAATGTTTAAAATGTGCTGAAATAATATTCATGGCATTTGAAAGTTACATAAACTTTCGTTGAAATTGGTTAAAAAATGTCTAAATTTAACAATCTTTTGTTGGAAATAGAACCAATCTATAGTCTTAACCGATTAATCGGATCACCTTTCTTAATAACTTGGCTGAAGTAACTGTAAAATCTAGTCTGAGGCTAACAGCTTACAACTTCACCATTTTGCCCATGTATCTTTTTGTCTAGCTTTCCCAAGCAATTTCCTTTCAGTTAAATTAAATGAGTACTTGGGCACAATTTAACTAAATCATCTCGTCAATCGTTGCGCTAATTGGCTCTCAATGGTGGAGTGAGACCCAAATAAGGGTCTCGAGATATCCAAATTGTAGCTGCAGGATATAAAATTTCCATTCCCCACACAAATCTAGAAAATCTAGCCAAATCAAAGTTAATGCAAGTGCCAATTGCCATGCTCCTTGGCTGTCAATCAGGCTTGAAGACTGTAACCCGTTTTTATATATTTCTTTTGCTCCAGCTCCAGCTCGCTCTCTCCCCCGTCTTCCGCACACTCTCACTCACACTCGAGTGGCAACTGTAGGAAATTTGTTTCCGCTTTTGGATCCTGAAAGTGGCATTTTGTTTGGTTTTTGATTATTAAATAATATTATTTTTGTTGTTTCTAATGTAAATACCATAGGTGTAAGTAAATTGAATTCGCCTAAGCTCTCTCTATCATCTCTTTACTTATGTGTACCATTGCATACAGTTCTCACTCACTCATGTACACACATACATATTTTGTAGGCTTAAGCAAAAGAATGTAAGAATAAGAAAGAAGTCGAAATTAAACCATGAAGTAAAGCAGTCAACACACGGCAGAGACTGTTTTTACTATTCCTCGTTAATTTGAGGATTCAACATTGGCGACCGTGACAGGACACTGGGTCCTGGACAAGGATTGAAGAAAATTGTATCATTAAAAATCTGATCATCGGATCAGATTTACCACATCAGTAAGCACAAATTGGTTGTGCTAAGTCAACTCGTCGACTCTCTGTTAAGGGGCAGAGAGCAATCAAGCCATCAAATTGCTCATCGGAGCAATATTCGAAGCAAACCCTCCTGGATCTGGAAGTGCATTAGATCTCATTGGGATCGTCCAGAAGAGTAATCTTCCCATCATTAATTCGAGCCATCGTTGGACTTATTACGTAACATTGGATTTTGTGTCTATGGAAAAGTACATGCACACATACATGGGAACTGGATGTACATGTCATACATGGTGAGGGGAAATTTCATGAAGTGTCGCGAAAGTGGGAAACATATACATGCTGTGCTCTTTTATGTTTTTGCTAAACCCTCTGTGTTATTCCTAGCGGCATTTACCTATGCAATTTGAATTGGCGATCGCATATTCTCCCACTCACTACTCCCACTCACTCACTCAAGTAAGTCAAAGCAAAAAGCACTCAAGTTGATTTCACTCATACGTGCGCTACGTTTCACTCAACCATTACGCTAGGCAGGTCTGTTAGTTTGTTGTTTATCATATTTTATTGCACAATGAGTCCCCAACCAACAGTCGAAGAACAGTTAGTTTCGCTCAGGCAGCAGCGGAATACAATTTCTCGTCAAATGGAGAAAATGAAAAAGAAAATAGAAGCGGAAGAAGCTGAACCGGATCCAAATGTATTTGAGTGCCGCCGTTTACAAATTTTGGAATCTAATTTCAAACAGGCTATAGCAGTGCAGTCGCAAATTGAACGATTAAGCCCAGCGGATGACAGTCGCAGTGATTTAGAGGAACAGTTCATAGTAACCAAATCAAAAATACTCAAGTGTTTGAATGAAAAGAAAACGCAAAAGGTTGATGAGTCAAGTCTATTTCATGCCACTTTAAACAGTTTTGCTAATCATAATCGGCTACCTGCATTAAAGCTTCCAAGATTCGATGGGAAATATGGCGACTACAAAAGATTTATAGCAGCGTTCACAAATTTAGTGCACGATGATCCGTCCCTCTCAGTAATTGACAAGTTTAATTATTTATTGAGTTGCCTCTCAGGTACTGCATTAAAGGTAATTGAGCCCTTTCAAGTTACAGAAGAGAATTATCCGAAGGCGCTACGACATCTTAAGGAGCGATATGACAAGAAGGTTTTAATCTTTCTCGAACACATTAACAACATTTTTAACGTGCAACCGATGAATAAAAATGACCCAACATCACTTCGTACAAATTATTGATACAGTGTCAGCTCTTCGGGAATCATTGTACTCGCTAGGCTCAGAAGGAGAAATATTGAATGCAGTCATCATACATCATGTTTTATCCAAGGTAGACACAGAAAGTAAACTGGCATATGATTCCAAGCAGGATTATGAGAAATTACCGTCATGGGACCAATGCTGCGCTCTTCTAAGCAGACATTGTCAATTTTTGGAGTGTAGTTCAAGGCACATACCGTCAGATAAGGCAAGGGAAAATAAATCAAGTAGCAACTCTCGAAAGGCTTCAGGTTCATTTGTCAATGCTCAGGCTACCAACAACTGCATACGTTGTCAGAGCAGCGAACACAATCTTGGAATATGTTCATCATTTCTGAACATCCCAGTTGAGGGATCGATTTAAATTCGTGAAGCAAGCCTCCCTTTGTCTAAACTGCTTACGAAAAGGACACATCTCAGCAAAATGTGGGAGCAAAGCTAGATGTAGGGTGTGCCAAGGTCTGCATCACAGTACTCTACACAGGTTTTCTCCAAACACAGAGCATACTTTTAGTACATCAAGGATCTCCCCAAGCAAGTTCATCACCAGCTACTGCCACATCGTTAGTTTGTAGATCATTTCGTCGAACGCTACTTCCTACTGCCATAGTTCTTATAATGGATAAATACGGTATCTACCAACCAGCTCGTGCGTTGCTAGACTCATGCTCGGAAATAGATTTTATCACAGAGGAACTTGCCAAAAGGTTGCAACTCAAGTTTGAACGCACTCAACAAGAAGTATCGGGAATCGCAGATGTTCGAACTGCATTAAAATTCTCGGTATCAGCAGCTCTTAAATCTCGCTCATCTGATTTCCATTGGTCTTCTCAGCTCGCAGTCACTCGGACAATTTCACTAAACCAGCCTCAACATCTTATAAACACAACTGATTGGATGATTCCTAACAATCTTGAGCTAGCAGATCCAGAGTTTTATAAGCCTCAGCGCATTGACTTGTTAATCAGTTCGAAACATTTCTTTGATATCATCATGGATGGTAAAATCTCAATAGGTGATGGTCTACCTTCCCTAGTCCATACACAACCTAGGTTGGATTGTTGGCGGTACAGTCCAGGAACAATCGAATACAAATGTAAGTCGCTGCAGTTTAGCTCTCTCATCTGATCTGGAAAAATCTTTACAGAAGTTATGGGAAATTGAAGAATTCGAGACTCCAAGCAGCAAAAGTCCTCAGACAGTGGACAACACGGAATGTGAAAGCCACTTTCAAAAGCATTCAAAGATACTTGAAACAGGTCGAGTACAGGTTCGGTTACCTTTCAAGAAATCCCCAGATTGTCTCGGAAACTCTCTCGATGTTGCAAAGCGCCGCTTTCTACAACTAGAGTCTCGATTGAACCGCAACCCATCTTTGAAACAATTATATGTAGCATTCATGGACGAATATAAGAATCTTAAGCATATGAGTCCAGTTGATGGTGTAGAAATGTCACAACCCCATTATGTAATACCGCACCACTGCGTGCTTAGACCCCAAAGTGCCACTACCCAACTTCGAGTGGTCTTTGACGCCTCGGCGAAGACGTCAGCCAATGTCTCGCTCAATGAAACGTTGTATATTGGGAGCAAAAATACAACCAGACCTGATTGTTACTTTGTTATCATTCCGATTGCGCCGATATGCTCTTACGGCTGATGTGTCGAAAATGTATAGACAGTTTATTATTCATCCTTCCGATCGCTGCTTTCAACTAATAATATGGAGAAATACTGATGCCGACCCCCTACAACTGTTTGAACTCAATACTATAACCTATGGTCTTTCAGCTGCGCCCTTCCTTGCGATCAGAAGTCTTCAATACATCGCAGATACTTATGAATCGGAGTTTCCTGTAGGAGCAAGGGTCGTGCGGGAGAACATGTATGTGGACGATGTGCTGACAGGAGCAGATACGGTGGCTGAGTTGGATTCTATAGCCGAAGAAATCAAATCACTATTGGCGCTGGCAGGATTACAACTGGCAAAATGGAACTCGAATCATGAACGATGGCGAGAAGGAAGCGAAGAAGTGCACATCAAGGTCGATGACCAGGAAATCACAAAAGCATTGGGAATATCGTGGAAGCCACGTATGGATACATTTTGTTTTCGATATGAGTTTGCCAACGCTTAAATTTCTCACTAGACGGGCAATAGTATCAGTCGTGGCTCGGATCTACGACCCATTAGGAATCCTGAGCCCCATTATCATCAAATGCAAAATACTACAGCAAGAATTGTGTATCAAACGCTTAGGATGGGATGACCCTCTCACACCAGAATTATGTAATATTTGGAGAGAAATTGAATCGGATTTATCGCAGCTCAAAAATATTGAAGTACCACGGTATGTCAACCTCTCTCAGGATGAACAATTTGAAATCCACGGGTTCGCGGATGCCTCACAACGCGCTTATGGATGTTGTTTGTACCTCCGCACAAACAAGCTCGCAGATGGAAGGCATCATACCACATTACTAATGGCCAAGTCAAAGGTTGCACCCTTAAAGGCTGTATCGCTTCCTCGATTGGAATTGTGTGCGGCAGTTCTTTTGTGTAAAACATGGCATAAAATCAAGCATTTGTTCGCAGCCTTTGACACAAAAATTATGTTTTGGACTGATTCCAGTATCGTCTTGCAATGGATTGGAATGCATTCCGCTACTTTACAATGTTTCGTTGGGAATCGCGTCGCAGAAGTACAGACAAAGTCAGTTGGTATTATTTGGAGTCATGTTGCTAGCAAGAACAATCCCGCTGATGTCGTTTCTCGAGGATGCAAGGCGAATGAGTTAGCACAAACGATATGGTTCAATGGACCAAAATTTCTTTCCCTAGAAGAGTTTAAATGGCCCAAACCCTTGTTCTCTACAACTACAGATAGAAATCTGCTCGAAGAACGTAAAATGGTTGTGTTGAAAAGTAGTGTATGTAGGCATAACAGTAGTGAAACAATTCTAGATGGTTTGCTTATGAGAATCTCGTCTTATGGCAAAATACTGAGAATCATATCATATATGCTTAGATTTAGTAACCATATTAGTGCAGATAGAAAGCTCACTATTAGCAAAGTCAACCCTGTATCAGCCATTGAGATACAGGAATCGTTTCTCCGCCTCGTAATGATCATACAGCGCGAAGAATACAGCAAGGAAATAATCGCTCTGAAAGCAAATAAGTCATTAAGTCCTGAAATGCTGCAAAAACTAACCCCCTTTTTATGTTATACAGAGACTCAAAATGGGAAATTCGACCTCTTACGAGTAGGTGGACGACTCTCTCAGGCTCCCATTGATTTTGATGCGAAGTTCCCTGTAATTTTGCCGAAAAGCCATCGGCTAACCTGGCTCTATATCGAACACTTGCACAGGAAACACATGCATGCCGGAGCAAAGGCTCTAATTTGGAATAGCCAGATTGCAAGTTTGGATCGTCAATGCTCGAAATTTGGTGAGGAAGATCGTAAGACGATGTGTACATTGTTTCTACTACAAGCCGAGGCTTCTGCAACAAGTTATGGGTCCACTTCCCGCTGATCGTCTGCTGGATCGACGTCCATTTTTTGTAAGCGGCGTAGATCTATGTGGACCATTTTATACAACCTATCGGATTCGCGGCAGAGCACCGTACAAAAACATATGTGGCCATGTTTGTGTGCTTTGCGACAAAGGCTGTTCACGCAGAACTGATCTCTGATCTATCTACCAATTCGTTTCTCCTTTGTCTAAAACGATTCGTAGGTAGCACGTCGTGGAATCCCGCAACGATTATATTGCGACAATGCTACAAATTTTGTCGGCGCTAAGGTACAGCTCGACAAATTCAAAAGGGAATTGTTTGATCAGCATTCGATGACGAAGACAGAGAAGTTTTGCACAGCTATGGGATGCAATTTTATCTTTATCCCGCCCCGGGCTCCCCACTTTGGTGGATTGTGGGAAGCCGCTGTAAAATCAATGAAGACGCTGCTTGTTAAAAACGCAGCTCAGTCCAATCTCACATATGAAGAGCTACAAACAGTTCTAATCGAAGCTGAGGCCATACTAAACTCAAGACCTCTAACTGCACACTCAGAGGACCCCAATGACGGCGAAGTCATCACCCCAGCCCACATGTTAATTGGTACTTCTTTACAGGCACTCCCGGATCAGACAATCGTTGACAAAAGGGTGTCAACGCTGACACAATATCAAAGAGTCACCCACTTGAAGCAGCGACTCTGGGATCTTTGGCGTCGTGACTATGTCCACGAGCTTCAACTTCGATCCAAATGGCTTAAGGCAAGGCAGAAGCAGATGTACGCGTTGGTCAACTAGTTTTGGTTCATGAGGATAACTTGGCCCCGCAGCACTGGCAGCTGGCTCGGATCGTCACAGCAATCCCTGGTTCTGATGGTTCGAGTTCGAGTGGTGGATCTGAAAACTCCCAAAGGAATCTTTCGTCGGCCAATACATAAAGTGGCCCCTCTACCATTGCCTCTAAATGAATAATTTTGAAAGCGTCCTTTCAACGGGCGGAATATGTTTGGTTTTTGATTATTAAATAATATTATTTTTGTTGTTTCTAATGTAAATACCATAGGTGTAAGTAAATTGAATTCGCCTAAGCTCTCTCTATCATCTCTTTACTTATGTGTACCATTGCATACAGTTCTCACTCACTCATGTACACACATACATATTTTGTAGGCTTAAGCAAAAGAATGTAAGAATAAGAAAGAAGTCGAAATTAAACCATGAAGTAAAGCAGTCAACACACGGCAGAGACTGTTTTTACTATTCCTCGTTAATTTGAGGATTCAAATTCCCCTCGGTTCCCTCCCGGTGCGTTACCAATTTTAAAGTTGGCATGCCAAGGGTTGGGGCGCCCTTTGCTGCAATTACCAAACCACACAACAATCGTTCAATGGCAAAATAAAAACGACTTAAAAATAGACAAGGGAACAGCCAGCCCAGCAGAATCCAGCGAATTGTCGGCTGCAGCTGCCTTTCTGTTCCTGCGGTTGTTGTTGGCTTCAATTTCGAGACAATCGCAAATTGACAATCAAAGTCTTCAAAGACAGTGGAAAACTGCTGCGGCAAACAGCCGAAACAACTGAAAAGAGCCAACACGGCATCTTTTCTCCAAATGCTTTTTATGTCCATGTGTGCGTGCGAGTGTCTGAGACGCAAAAGCATTTGATTTAAATTGAGTTTGCGAAAATTTTCGTTGATTTGATTGAAGCAAACTAAACTTGCACCAACCGAAACCAACTATGTACGAGAGTACCAAAAAAAACGGCAACAACAGGAACAACAGAGGGAACAGAAGGAGATGGCGTCAGCAGCAAAGGACGAAACAAGCGGAGGCGTTGTGCTGACATGGGACAATGGTGAAGGTGGAGCTCGGTAGTTTACGTATGCGCTCGGTAAAGTAAAGGAACCGCTTTAAAATGTGAACGATTTGAGAAATTAGAAGCATTTGCAATCTTTTAACACAGTTTCGCTATTGAAAACATATATTTAACTCTTAGTCCCCAAAGCAGAGTCACGAGCAAATCTTCAGCATGGACCCCCGATTTGTCATTTGTGTGCAATCGAACTTGTTCGTTGCCAAATCAGAATAGTCTGGGGTGCAAGTTATAAGCTCTCCACTTAAACTACTTAGACCCCAAAGCAAAGTAACTGCCAAGTCTTCAGCGTGGACCCCCGATTTGTCATTTGTGTGCAATCGAACATGTTCGTTGCCAAATCAGAATAGTCTGAGGTACAAGTTATAAGCTCTTCACTTAAACTACTTCCCCCACCCTTCACTATGCCAAACCTCTGTTGTTCCAGCCCATTACACAGTCATAAAATAAAAATTTAAATTTAAAACAAATTCACAATTCGCTCGCACACATATATAAATAAAAAAAAAAAAGGCCGGAGCTACGGAGAATATAATTCAAAAAAATAATAAATGACAATTTTATGGGGTGGGTTGACTGCCAGACAAGTCTTAAGTTGTCCCGGTAGGTGTAGTAGGTCTCGGGCTTCAGCAGCTGGAGAGGAGGAGTAAGTAGTCACCACCCCAATCCACATGTGTGTGAGTGTCTGTGTGCATGGAATTCGTTGCCAAAAGGCAAGCCGAGAAAATAAGTCATTAAAATGCGGATTACCAAAAGCGAAGTAGAAGTGGATTTCTTGCATGTTATTTGCGCGAGGCCGTTGTCGGGGCAGACTTTAGACTTTGTTGAATTTTTTGGTGGCCTCTCAACTGGGTGACTGACAGAGCGCCCGGCAGGCACATGGAGACAGGGAATATCTTAAGCCTACCCCACCCCACCCGCTCGCCTGCTCTCTGCATGTGTGCATTTGACAGCCGGGCGGTTTTTGGTGGGGAAGGAGTGATGGGAGAGGGGAGCGCGCATTTGGAGCCCGAAGACTTCACAGGGGCCAAGGCGAAATATTTATTAATGATCATTTTAAGATTTTGCGTGGTAAGGCAACATAATTCATTTTGCTCATAAACTAAAGTGAAGTCAAGGAGAAAAAACCAAACAGGAAAATTAATATCTGAAAAGAGTTAAAGAGACGATAATGGGATGCGGTAAAGATATAGTTGAGATATTGTACAAGATGTGGAAAGGAGAAGTTAATAGTATTTACTATTGAACCTATTACTTCTGTCTGTTTTATATTCTGCAAATAAACAGAATTCGAGGAGATAGGTGTTGCTATTGCTTATGATTGAAGATCAACCAATATGGTGATCACTATTGATGCTATTGAAATTCAATCGAAACATCCCTTCGAATCTACACTTAAAAATGAGCTCCCGTTTACCCGAGTATTTTCATATTTTTTCGCTATTTCCTTAAAGAACGGTCCATTCCATTCCGTGTTCATCGAGAACATTCTTAACATTCTTCTGCATAACTTATATTACATTACTTACATTACTTACATTACTTACATTACTTACATTACTTACATTACTTACATTACTTACATTACTTACATTACTTACATTACTTACATTACTTACATTACTTACATTACTTACATTACTTACATTACTTACATTACTTACATTACTTACATTACTTACATTACTTACATTACTTACATTACTTACATTACTTACATTACTTACATTACTTACATTACTTACATTACTTACATTACTTACATTACTTACATTACTTACATTACTTACATTACTTACATTACTTACAGTACTTACATTACTTACATTACTTACATTACTTACATTACTTACATTACTTACATTACTTACATTACTTACATTACTTACATTACTTACATTACTTACATTACTTACATTACTTACATTACTTACATTACTTACATTACTTACATTACTTACATTACTTACAGTACTTACATTACTTACATTACTTACATTACTTACATTACTTACATTACTTACATTACTTACAGTACTTACATTACTTACATTACTTACATTACTTACATTACTTACATTACTTACATTACTTACATTACTTACATTACTTGCATTACTTGCATTACTTACATTACTTACATTACTTACATTACTTACATTACATTATTTGTATTTCCTAACTTCAAAATAAAATATCACAAGTTTCTAAGCGATTTTTAAAGCGAAAATAGAGCATATTTCGAAAAAGAATGTCATGGTAACACCCCTAAAAGTATGCCATTTTCATTTTCTTAAATCATTCCTCTCGATTAAGCATAGCATACTTTAAAGAGCAATTATCATAATAATTTTGCTGTGAATTAACAGAGTGTTAGAGACACACCCGGATATCAATCATGATTGGTTCTTACAGCAAAAACTCTTATTCATTATGAAATATTATGAATCTTTTAATGTTAAAAGTAATCCTTTTTGTATGCTTTTACCGTAATTCTATTCAATGCAGCTATTTGAACGATCAGCCTCTTTGGTGTTATTGGCAAATACAACTAGCATGACTTTATGTCGACAATAACCAGCTAGCTTGAATCATATCAGTTAAATGGCTTATAGCTTACTCCTTACGGTTCTCAGCCTTTTCAGAAACAAGCATGTTTAATTTTAACTAACTCCCACCTCAAACTCCCTTCCCTTGCACATCCTCCCTCCCTCCCTCCTTCCTGCCCAGCTTCAGTAGTCCAGTCGCATACCAAGAACCTATAACACATCCGTTTGCCATAAAATTGATGGCCCAAAACTAAAAATGCATTTCAAATACACTTATTTCATTTGGGGAATAGCTACTTCAATGGCCATAAAACAAAACGAAATGGCCCAAAACTTCAGTGCTACCCCAGCCACCCCCCCAAAAAAAAAAAACGGGGCAAGAGTGAAACGCATTTAATCACACATTTTCCAATGAAACTGCAGCAAATTGTTTATTTAATTTTTAATGTGTGCACTAGAGAGAGTAAAGAGTCGATGCGAGTGATTTTACAGCGTACACGTTTCGCGTTCAGTTCGCTTTATGGCCATTAGCGTATGATTTGTCTTAACAATTAAGCCGGGGACTAGACCCCAACACCACAGAAAACTGCATGGATGGAGAGAAGGAGGAGTCTCTCTGATTTTTTTATCTGTAAAACTGAAAGATACTCGTCGTGTGCACACACATGTGTGTGTGTGTGGCTACGCCTGCGGCTGCCAGTCAGGCCACTTCAAAAGAAAGAAAAGAAAAACACAAGGAGGTGGAGCAGGAGGAGTTGGAGTTGGAGTTGGAGGCGCAAGTGCATCATGCTTAGATATGTTTTATTTCCACTCTTGTGCCAGGGGTGTCTGGTGTTTTATGAGTACGCCTAACTGATTGATGCGCCTATTAAACGATTTCTCAAACGCTCGAGGTCTATTTTGACGTTAATTGGATTGTGGGAAGCCAGTTTTTCTTTTCGGCTAACAACAACCACAGGTAAAGTGTTGGAATTATAATTGAATAAACATTAAGCGATAAGATGGGAGACACACGGAGAGAGAGAGAGCTGCCTCTGGGCCCGCAAAACTCATGATTTATTTATACATTTAATATTTTTGGCAAATAAACTGACCGGCCGCCCGTGCCTCCCCCTTTCACCTGGCACAAACAAATTTCATTAACAAAAGCAAAAAAAAAAAAAAGCATGCAAACTGTAGTGGCTGCTGCTGGTGCCCTTTTTTCATTAAAACAAAAATTTCCATGCACAAAAAACCCAAATGACATCAAAGATTCATTTTTATCATACCAAAGCGAGAGTCGTCGTCAGTCTGCGTCTGGTCTGGTCTGGTCTGGTCTGGTTTGGTTTGGTCTGGACTGTTTGCCTAACAAAAACCTTTAGACGAGCCAGCTGTCCCAACTTGAACATCCTCATGGACGACGTCGTCGGCGGTCGACGTCTATCATAATACTTAAATATTTATAAATTTAAATTCACGTGAAAAACAAAAGGCATCCTAGAGATAGAGAGAGAGGGAGAGACGGAGACGGAGAAGGAAAACTGGCGACAGCAAATTGCAACCAAAGCGTAGAAATTCCACAGAAAAATTGAAAAGGAAATGAAGTAATTTTTGTAATTTGCACTCGAGCAAAAAGCAAATGAATTAATCTTAAATACTACACATGTGCAAGGGAGAGGAGGCCCCCGCAGCCGGAGGAGTTTGATTTACGTGAAATATCGCTTATGTGGAAATGTGTCGCCCTCGGATTTGAGTGCGAAATTTATTGAACGCATTTCCAGTGGCGCTTTTGTTCTACGCACTTGCACACACACACACACACACACACACACACACACACACACACTCTCACTCACCCATACATAAATATTTTCTCGTTATTTTTATTGAAAATGAAAATTCATGGCGTCTTTAAGTCGCGACACATTCGCGTATGCATGTTAAATGGGGATTAGGGCTGCCGCCCGGACGGACAACCCCGCAAGAATATGCCCATAAAAAAATTAGCTGTCATATTTTGATTAACCTTAAAGGATTTGTGCCTTATATATATTCAGTAGCTAAATATAGTGCATGGCATCGGTGGGGTTGTACGAATTATTATGATGTGTTATTTGCTGGAAATTCTACTCGATACATTCTTAAACAGTTTTGTCAGTTGACTTACTGCATAAATACAACAAGCACCTCAAACATTAAAGTTTTCATACTTAAGGAGAAATGGTTCGGAATGACCTTTTAGTCGGTTCAAGCTGGTTCAAATCTGGATTATACACAGCTTTAGGTACTTTTGGAGATAATTCTTACGATCGGTTTAGTAGCTTAGATCAGAATTTAAGCATCCATTTAGAGGACTGTAAGATTGCACTCAAACGAACTCATGACGAATTTAACCTCAAAGAATGTTTCAGCTTGCTTTGTTCCGGAAACGTATTTTGTATCTGACCATATTTATCATCGCTAATCAAAACATTTGTATTAAAATAAATTTGAATCTTTAGATGTATGTGTGCGATCAAAGTACCTATAGGTTGCCGTTTTCTTTTAGACTTCGATTTAGTCTTCAAGAAGATCAAGTTAGATAGTTTACACAAGATCCTGGTGGATAATGAATTGAGTATCTAATCTGATATTTGATCTGTTACATACTTTTGCACAAACTTATAATAACAAGATAACAATCGGGCAAGATTTCATACTAGATCTGAATTTGCGTGACTTTATTTTAACTAATAACATATTAACATTACTTAGTTATTATGAAAATTTTTAAAATAAAAGTGTAGTTTAAAAAATTTAAAGTGTGTCATATTTATCTGTACTACGCAATCATTAGAATTAAATATTTTTCATACTTAATATTCAATTTCTTCATAATTGAAGTAAAAGGTCAACATATTAAAATCAACCATAATTTTTGGAAAAGTTGGTCAATATGAAATATGTTAAAAGTAACTACGAAAAATAAAATGCCCTTGTACTCAACGCCCCCCCCCCCCTTTCCCCCTCTCCGTCCACCAGTCCACCATCCCCCCCATGTCTTCCCCCCTTTCCTCTGCCTGATCTCCCACCGCTCTCATTTTTGCCCATATCTCTCCCCTTCCTACTCATGGTCTTACCTTCCATTCTTTCCACCCCCCTTCCATTTCTCCACTGATCCCTTCCTCACCACACCACCATATCCATATATACCCCCATTCCAACATTTATTTTTAAAATTCTTTTATTTAAATATGAATCATAGTTGAAATTAATAAGATCACACATTGATTTTAAAATGCCGTCACATCAACTATATCGGCCAAACATTTGAAATCTAGTATGGTTATTTTAAAATTAAGTTTTAAGTGAACACACTTCATATTTGAAAAATAATTAAATCAAACTGTATATAGTTGGATTTACCTTGTTTTTTTTCTGTATAATCTCTGTACCTACGGTACAGAGTATAAAAACGCAGTAAGATTCAGAACTACAATCAATCATTCCTTTCAGTATAGTGGATCTTAATCCTTAAGTTATCCCTTGTTCGTAAAGAAACTCCTTTAAAATGGCTACACTAATTATTATGAAATTTTTATTTGTGGTACTATGTGTATAGGAATATATGAGAAAATAATCTTAGGTTTATTTAAAACCACCAGGGGATGAGGGTGTCCCTTTGCAGAAATTTGTTTTTAGAATTTTTGACAGAACATTTTATATTACATTTTATTTTCAATCAGTATCAACAAATTCCTATAACCATAAATTTTCGCCACCATCTCAATATAAAGAAGGCGTAGCGCCATCTGTCATTAAGCAACATTAATAATTTGGATATTGCTCACACGTGTTTCATGATTATAAATGTTTGGTAAAGTACTAAAAGAAGAAATACATTATCGGTATATCGTGTTTCTCTAGTAAATACAATGAACATTTAGACCACGAAGGCCTTTTGGACAAACAAACGATTGAGGCAACGAACAGGCGAAATATTAGAGTTAAAAGCACAGACGATCAAATCCAACATGATAAAACTCTGTTACGCCTTTCAAGAAATTTCTGATAAACATTAAATGCATCAAAGTTTACTTCAAATCATAGTTATTACCATGGCATAGTTTTGAAAAAATCCAGCTCTTTAGAGACATATGTTAAGTCCAAATGCTGCCCCAACAAATTAGACATACATATTTAGTCTGGATCAAACTGCATGAAAGTGTGCCTTGCACCTGACCGGGGCATTTCAATTTGTCCCGTCCTCACTTTATTTGCAAAATTCTCGGACTCTTCTGACTGACTCATCAACAAATAAAATTCCACTCACACGCGGCAAAAAAATTAATTGCTAATTTCGAGCGAAATAAAAAAATGAATCCATCGATTGGCGGTGCCATAAACCAGGCTTAAGAGATCGTAAACAAACAACCTGGAAGACCAAAGGCCACAACCACTTGGTACGTGGGCTTTTCGGCGGCATCAGCTTCTTTTTATGTTTTCTGATATTAAAACAAAAATGTTTGAAAATAAAAAATGCAAAAAAGCAATACATTTTTATATGAAGCCCACAGCTGTTGGAAGCTGTGGAATATTCCGAGAATTCCTCTTCAAGTTGACAGTTTGCGGCGGGCCAAAATTAATTGGCATTTAAAGGGCGTTCTTAAGATTTTTGAGAGTTTTTTTTTTTGTTATTTCGTGCTTTGATTTGCTTATGTACCAATTTATGTTACGAGGGTTTGATGTGGCAGCTGTTTGGCATGAAATGGGTTTGGGGTATTTAAAGTGGACGATAATGAAGAGGAAACATGTGTTAAATAAATGTTAATAGATAAACCGAAGAGGTATCATCTTGGCGCCGATGGGAATTTCAATCTAATTTTGATTAGCTCTAGAGCAGAAAGATTGAACGACTGTTGATTCATTTAAGTTTCGAAAATACCATTTGAAGCTCTCTTCTATTTACATCACATGACTGCTGAATGCAAAAGATTTGGCCCGGACTTGAAGTACCTGAATTGATCATAAAGCCATACTTTACATCTACATGGGAATGATTGAAGAGTCATTTGATTGAAGCCAAAGAAGAAAGTTTTTTCTCTAATTTAAGCCGATTCAATAATGCCAACATATTGCGAGTCGATGCCAACTCAATAAAAATTAATTACAAATTTTCGCATAATTTTTATAAATTAAGAATTTCAGGGAGTAACATTCAAAATGTTCATTTTCGCTTTAAAGAATACTCATTGAGAGATTGCCCCAGCTGACAAATAGATGGCGCCTCTACTAAGATTATTTGGCTGGCCAGTTTATTGTATGCCAGCTATATCTACCTTCATTTAATTTTGATAAATTGGGGCATACTATGCTGAGGCAGACAGTATAAGTGGCAATACTAAAGATCCCAAAAATCGAAAACATCAAAAAATGTTATCACTAAAACCAGTTTATCGAACGATCGTTTTTATGTCAGCTATTTCTTATAGTCATCCGATACTGCCGGTTCTGACAAATTTATATTTGTATTTTAAGACTCCATGTAAAGTTTGGTGAAGGTGGCTTAAAAACTGACCGAGGAGATAGAGCATAGGGATCAACTTAAAAGCTGACCGAGGAGATAGAGCATACGGATCATAGAAACAGGCGGGCATGGCTAAATCAACTCAGCTCGTCATGCTGATCGAGAATACATATACCTAATGTGGTCGGAGATGCTTCCTTACTTGCGCTACAAGTGTATGGACCATTTTAATATACTCTCTAACCTTTTTAAATATTCGCACAGAGTCAGCTCTTAAAAGCTAATTAAGGCCCCATTTCTCAATGTCCGGTTAGTCAAATTAACCTGCGGGTTAGCCGTATTTGAGCGTATCATGCTTTCTTTGGCGTGCCAAGTTGGCTCGTCAGAAACTCAAGCTGTGGCCATCATTTAATCACCAGTTCAGTCCCGAAATGGAATAATCGATATTCTTATGCGAGAGACTAATATCTGAATGCTTCGATTATTTATTTAATTGCTGTATTCAGGGCTGCAAACTGGTTCTGAACTGAACCGGTTCTAACCCGGAATTCCGAATTTTATTTTGCTGTGATCGGACAGCAAAGTTAATTCCCATCTATAGATAGCCTGTGCCAACGATTTTAAGATGCTTGACCATCAAAGCTTTGCAGTGAGTCAGCATGAGAAAGCAGCGCTGCTACTGAAACTCTGCGGCATGCGTATACGGGTACTTTTAAGATCATTATACTCTGACAACCGTTCAATGTATTAGATGTGTTCACACATTCCGTTTTCGAAGCGGATACGATAACCGATTTAGGTCGAAAGCGATCTATTAGAACACATGTGGGTTAGACTAACTAACTAAACTGGCTAGCTGGCAATGTTTTGTATCTTAATAAACGTATTGCTCTGCCTTGCAGTACATATTGATGTCCACCTTAGACCGATACCAAGGTTCAAACCTCTACCCTCGAATAGCAATCTCTGAGACCTGCGGGGTCTTAACGCCGACCATTGGTAAACTTTGGTTCGGAACAGCGTTCCGGAGATCCGACGGTCATGTACTGCGTTTGCTGTTGATGCAATGATCAATGAATATACAAGTATTTTATAGGGTCCATTCAATGGCAATGGGAATTGGAAAAGACTAGAGCAACAAATAATTAATAATGCTAAATCGTTGACAATTTTAGGTCTTAGACTACAGGATATGTATTTGTGATCGAGAAACTGTCAAAATTGATTAACCAGCAGATTGTCATCTCGAGCGATAAATGTTGAACAGTGGCGGTTATTTAGACCGGATTACTTTTGAGAAATATGGGCTTTTCTAGGATGTGCTGTTATAGTAAGCTGCCACAAACTTGCTGCTGAACTCAGTTAGAAAGATATTTAAGATCTAGTTATGATTGGGCGCATTCAGCAGATAAATACGATTTCTGATTTATGATTGAAGATTTTACCTACTGAATACAGTGATTGATTGCGATTCGTAAATTTGACAATCACGATTTCTGGAATGGAATCATACAAAATTGGTGGTTGGTGAGACCGTTTGCCGATTGAATGGCCAAGTTTTAGCCCCAAATCAAAAAAATAAACTGACAAACTCCCAGTGTTAAAAGCCCTCACACATTATGCCAAAATTTGTATACCAGTTACTCGAAGAGTAAAAAGGGTATACTAAAGTCTTTCTGTATGAACATGAACCAGATCTCAAAAGCTAGAAGAGTTAGAGCCACCAAATTTTATTGTTCCAGTAATATTCGTTGCACTTCAATTTACTTATAGATTTTTAGTAATTTTTAAGCTTAAAGTATTTTGTGAATTTGTTTGGTTCTTTAGCTCTTAGCGTTTTCTACTTTTGTAAATTTTTCCAGTGCGTTTTTCCCCCGCGTTTTTCCCCACTTTAGGCCTAATTTATAGCTATTCTTATCAATTGCTAGCCAAAAATTGCCTATTCCCTCAACTATTTCCGTTTTAGTTTTCATTTCCGTTACCCGAAAGACACAAATTTGTGTGTTTCCGTGCAGTCCCCCCTCCCGCCACCACCCTGCCAGGGTTTCAAGTTAATCAGTAAAAGCACCAACAACAACAGCAACAACAGCAGCAGCAAACCTGTCGTTTTGAAAAATCAGGTGTAAGGTTATTTAAGGCAGAGAGCAAACAAGCCAAAAGCCAAAACACAGCCACAGCCGACGGATGGCAGCCAAAACAAAACACTTAACAGCTGCCAGGAGCGCTGACTGAGTGACCTGAAGCGCAACTCCATAGCTCCGTAAGGGAGCGAATGGCAAACGGTAGCCGGTCGCTGGTCGCTGGTCGCTGGTCAAGTGGGCCACCCCATTTTTGCCCTGAAGTGGTCAAAAGTGGCGCCCGAGCACAAATGGCAAAAGCCAAAATGATGAAAGTGCCCGCGCACATCAAAGGTGCAAGCCAGCTCCTGGTGCGCCACTTTGCATAAATGACGGGGGACGCAACGACGCGACGATGAAAATAATAAACTAGGAATACGCATATGTCCGGGTGGCCAGCCAAAAGGGATCGATGGACGACAACGGCGACGACGGGCGTCCGCCGCTTTCCGTGACCTTTTGTGCATGCCTTTTAATGTGCGACTGGTAGACACCCCTGCAATTTGCAATTAATCAGCAAACAGGCAAGCCTGGGAGGACTCCGTTTCCCGGTGCATTAACTGCCAAGTCCAAGGTGGAGCAGACAGACAGACAGACAGACAAACAGTCAACACAGCGAAAAGCTCTGCAGTTGCCGCATTGCATTGATAGAAATGTTGTTGCAGGGACCATAAATTAACTAAATGCCGACTTCAAGCTGCCAAAAGGGTTAATTTTGTAAAATATTTTAATAGCCTTTGGCAAAATGCAACCCCTAGGTTTTGTTTGGGGGGGGGTGGTGGAGGAGTGTAGTGGGGGCTGTTAATTTATTATGCATTTGCAAGTTTTGAATTTCATTTGCACATTAGAGTCAATATTAGCAAGCTAACTGCATTAGAGATAAGCCAATGTGGTTGGCATTTCAAAATGGGATGCCCCCCCCCCTGATCCAGCAATACAGGTAAGGCGGCGTCTGTGTGCGTTCTCTGCAAAAGTACCTTCACATTCAGCGCTGCGCGTACTTTTGCAGCGAAAGGTTTTCGCTAAAGTACTCATCACACTGACGCCGCCTTACCTGTGTTGTTGTATCTTGGGGCAAGCCGAGCTTACCTCAATCTATTGGCTTGTGGTCTTCTAATTTTCACAAAAAAAAAAGAGAACTTCGGCTTACGGCGAATACGAAAGGCAAAGTTTGAGAACATGTTTCATGGATAATTATTTCAAAACTGGCTCCAATAGCTTGTAAAGGTGACAGGGTATGTAAGATTCTTCAAGACAAGAATTTTTCATTAGGGATGCCCAAACTGCTTTGGACCTGAGAAGCGTCGAGAGACTGATTTAGAGAGAGAAGAGTTCTCATTGATTTCCAATTTCTTATTGAAAGTGACCTTAGCTAAGCCACAAGGATGTTGTATGAGTTCTGAAGGCAATCTTCTGCTCTTTGTTCCGAAATTAATATCTCTGTTTTGAGATCTCACTTTCAGGACGACTTATCTTAAACAGGGTATTGCTGCTTGGCGAACTTTTTTGCGATTTTTATTATAGTTTGGATATTTGAGAAAATATCGTCCTAAAAGTAGGACTTCTATGTAAGTATTTCACAAAAAAAAAATGTTTTATTGCCTAAAATTTTCTTTGAGTTTTTTCAAAATCACGTTTTTGAACTTAGAAGTCACTTTTCTCAGGGTTCTACTGAAACGATTTTAATGAAACTAAGTGCAATCGACGGAGAATTGTCAAATTTCTCAAACTGCATACTTTTTTATTTCCAATTTTTTTTTTATGCCAAAAAATTAGCTTCAAACTGTAAAAGCGTTTATCTCAAAACCACGATTTTTAAGCTGGCGGCACTGATTGCGCCCCCAGTTTTGAACCGGTTTGATGAAACAAAGTGTAATCGCCGCAGAATTGTCACCAATATAGCCCCTACCTCATTCATAACTTTCAAAATTTTTGTACTATTTTTTTTTACACTAAACTACAAAAAAATTGCCCAAAATCGATATTTAATTTTTTAATGGCCGCCATTTTGTAAAAAAATCATGGAGGAAAGTTAATTTCGACTCGGCCAAAGTTTGTATACCCTTGCAGCACGTTATCTAACTAATATGAAGGACATATTCACTGAAAACCAACAAGTTTTTCTCAATGAGACTACTTTTCTGACTCTACATTTCTCTGACAGCTATACTTTATAGATGTCCGATTTCGACCAAATTTGATGGAATCGTGGAAATGCATAGCAAACTAAGGATTACAAAGTTTGAAGGCGTTTTCTTTGAAAACAAAAATGCTTTTCTCACTAAAACTAGTTTCTCGACCGATCATTCATATGGCAGCTATAACCTATAGTCATCCGATTTGGACAAATTTTTGAGGAATTGTGTGAAAGCTTATAAAATAAATATATGCCAATTTTAAAGTGGTTTACATAGAGAACCAAAAAGGTTTTACTTACTAAGACTATTTTTCTTACCTTACTTTTCTATGGCAGCTATACTATATAGATGTCCGATTTCGACCAAATTTGGCAGAATTATGGAGAACTATGGAAAACTAGTAACTACGGAGTTTGAAGACGTTTGCATTAAAAACTAAAAAAAAGTTTTTTCACCGGAACTAGTTTTTCGACCGATCGTTCCTATGGTATCTATTTGTTATAGGTATCCGATCCGGCCGGTTTCGACAAATGTACAGCGTATTTATACCAGAAGACTTCGTGCAAAGTTTGGTCGCGACAGCTTTAAAACTGACGGAGGAGATAGCATAGAAACAGACGGACAGACGGTAATGGCTATATCGACTCAGCTCGCCAAGCTGATCAAGAATATATATACTTTAGGTGGTCGGAAATGCTTTCTTCTATGCGTTACAAACAACTGGACAATTTCAATATACCCTCTGCAAGGGTATAAAAATCGCAAAATTTTTATTGAGGTTGGGGCCCGCATCACATCTGTACTGAATCCAGCGCCGTTTACTTTTTCCATTTCAGATGATCCGAAGTGGAGTTATCAGTGCCGCCACAAGCATACCTTTTTTTTCAACGTACAACTTTGAAGGGCGACCGCTTTCTGAACAGCCCTCGCACAAAGGGAAATTTTTTTTAAATTAATTAAGTATGTTCTTAATTCATAAAATAAAACAGAATTTAAATAACTATTTCCGTTTTTAAATAAGTTTTTTGTTGGCTTAATCAAACTTGGTTTACTGCGTCTTAATTCGACTCACATCCCCGTTTAAAGGTCCACAGCATTATGATCCGAAACGTTGGGTCAGAGTCTCTGTGAACCAACGAGCCAAAATAATCATTGTTCCTGAATAGTAAGCATCTCTGATACTATATCTAGGACTATAGAAGCCAAGGTGTGTTAATTTTCCCTACTAATTTTAGAACCCTTAGCATTGTATAATCATAAACTGAATTTTATTTCACGCCCCGCAAGTTTTGGGTATTTAATTCTTCCTTTTTCTCTTTACCATTAATAACCTCAATTGTTATGTAAGAGCTAGAATCTCATCGCATTGATACCACTAATTTGCCACTTAACTCTTCAATTTAAATATCTCACCCAAACGCCCCAACTTAACGCAATCTCAGCATCGAGTACTTTGGCAGACATCGGCAAAAAAAAAAAAGAAGGGGGTAGGCAAATGCATTCATTAATAAATTATCGGGGCATACAAAACCTCAAACTAAAACAGAGCACAGAAAACACACACAGATGAATGGAGTGGGCAAAGGCTGAGGAGGAGTGTAGGACAACAATGTGTACAAACCGCCGCAGCCACCAACGACAACAACAACAGCAACAACAACATCCGCAGGAGCAGCAGTAGCTAAAGGACCCAGTCCTGGCATGCCAGAGGACGACGACGATATCATTACGTAAACGTAAAACTTCCGCCTTAGAAATTCAATTAAACTAATAAATTTTCCATTATCCTTATCGATGGCAGCGAACCGAACTGAAGAGCGAAGGCTGCTGCTTGATTGTGGCATAGAGGGGTGGTGGGGGGCGGGGGGCACAGGCAATGGCTGGGAGTATGGTACACAGAATTTAAATGCGTCTAAAGTAAACATTAACATACACACACAAACACACACACATACAAAGGAGACCAACACATGTGTAAAAATAACAGTAACAAGAACAACAAATAGCAACAATTTGCATAAATTAAAACTTAAAATCAAGCAACGACACACAGCAAAAATGACCCAATCTCCTTGCCAGAGAGAAGACACGGTATAGAGTATAAGTTAGGGGTTACAATGGGTTAAAAAAGTATGGAATGCTATGAGTGAAAATGCCATCAATAAAAAGATGAAGTAATGCCGGAATTTAGGGATTTAGATAAGCAGAGGGAACAATAAGTTGGGGCAATATTATAGTTATTTTGAAGTATGACCTTAAGCATTTATGCTGGGCAGCACCGGCTGATACAGCGATGGGCAGCACTTTACACTTCCTTAACACCTTGGTTCATATTTATACATACTTTGGGAGGTGCAGAGTATGTAATATTCAGGCTTAATCGAATTTCAAAGAAATTAATTATTCCATACAGATAATATAGTTTTCTCAGTGTATATATGTTACAGGGCCAGTTGTGCTATAACCAGGGATACGAACCGATAAGAAAGAAGAACTGGATGGGTTCAGAGTTTTTTTTTTAACCCAGATTTGGTTTATAACATGAAATTTGAAGCCAATTGAACCTCAGAATCGGTTAGGTTCATTTTCTTATATTTGTTTAGGCCTGATTCCGTTTTCGATGAAAATCAACAATCTTACTTTAAATCAACGCGAAAAAAGCAACATTTTCACAACTTTCAAAGGCAAGGAAAATACCGAAAACGCAATTAATGCTCTTAGATCGGTCAAAATTTTGTCAAATCTTAACATTTTAAGCCCTTCTTTAAGTATAACGGCCCGATTTTATTATGGATCCGCGCGAAAAGGTTTTTCGGATTTTCAAAGGTAAAAAAACGACAAACCCCTATTTCTCTTCTGGGATCGTCATTAATTTCGCCAAATGTCAACTCTTTAAGCCAATACCTTAAGTATAATGTTCCGAACTATACTTGATTTTGTTTGCAATGCTAATTTTCTGGACTTTCGAAAGTATCATAGTCCGAAAAGTGGGCCAAATCGCATTTCTGTTTGAGGATCTTTCCTTTTTTCGAGGAGTCTCAACCTGTAAATCGAACCCTTCCTAAATAAACACTCCCGACTGTTCCATAAATCTGAGCGAAAAAACATTTCTTTCATACTGTTCGGAGCAGTAGGTGGCCCCCAGGAAAGACCACTAAAAGCATTATGCATCAAGTTATACTGTAAATCTAATCTCTCTCTATTATTTGCTCTCATCAACATTTATCTACTCAATTACTCAATTATCTATTCATTTTGTTCATCTCTGCCTCTGTCTTGCCTAGGCCTTGCCTTCGTTTGTTCTTTTTATCTATCTTCACTTCGTCTTGAGCATTGGCAGAGTGCAGCCGCATTTGGTTTATATACATTTCCAAAACTTATCAATTGAATCGACATTGTTTAAGGCAAACTTTTATTATTAAAGCTAAGTGAAAGTTGAAGCTGGCGTATATTTTATTTTGGAGATCTAAACATCAAAACATTTCTGGACAAACATAAATAGCTGCCGAAAAAGCTCGGTTGCTTCAAACATTTGGTGACCCGCCCGACGTGATTTACATACATTGAATTATTGTGAAACAAACTAATTAACTAAAAGGCAATCTCAAACATTGTGCTAATAAATAAAGTTAATTAAATTCGTCAAATTTCAAACATCGCACAAAAAATTCGTACAGACATTTGCAAGTGCCGTTACTCGCGAAAATACACACACACACACACACAAGCGCAAGTCTGCATGTGGCCGCACACATCTACACAGGCGCCGTTGGATCTTTACAGTGCAGTCCAAAAATATTAGGCTTGGTCAAAGCAGAACGTAAAGTGAACAGTTCCTTCTCGCAATTTTGTTGGAAATAAAGACACGTGTAAAGGTACAGTCGCAGCTGAAAAATGACTCCACCTCATGAGCAGTTGGAAGTGGCGAATCGAATCGCATATCTAAGTTTGAAGACACAATCAGTCTATGATAGACTAAATGAGGTGAAAAATAAATTGTGTCCTGACAGCCTTTCTCAATTCGATGAGTACGAACTTAGAGAATTTCTACAATTGGCTTCGGATCTCAAGTCCAACTTCGACAAGGCTCATTCTACTCTGGAGGAGCTTGACTTCGAAGCTATAAACAGTGAACTGCGTGACGAATTCGACACATCTCTGTCGGCCGTAAAGGTGGCTCTGCGCAGCGCGAAATGGGTAAGCGTAGCAGCGTACACTGTTCCACTTTCCGGCCAACCACAGGAGACGAGTCACAGCCAATTGTCGTTGTGGCCAACCGCTCGAGGTTGCCCCAGCTCACTCTACCCACATTTAGCGGCTCGTACACGGAATGGAATGATTTCTATTCCATGTTCATCACCATAGTGGACAAAGATGCAGACCTGACACCAATTGAAAAGCTTCAGCACCTGCGTTCCTGCCTTACTGACGCCGCTCTGGACACCATTCGATCGTTAGAAATCAGCAGCGCCAACTATAAGGCTGCCTTGGATCTTCTTGAGAGCAGATTTAGTAACAAGCGTCTTATATTTCAGGCACACGTCAGAGAGATCTTTGGGCTGAGCAAGGTGGAGGCTTCGGTTGGCAAGTTACGCGAGTTGACAGACAACGTCACATCACATATGCGAGCACTTCAAGCACTGGGTTCCAAGGAACAAATCGCTGATTCCATCATCGTTCAATTCTTGCTGCAAAAACTCGACAAGTCAACTCAAACTCTAGGTGGGAAGAGAGCTGTGACTGCAGTGAAATACCATCGTGGAACAAGCTGTCTACGTTCTTAGAAAAGCGATGCCGGCTGCTTGAGAACATCAACTACTCCTTGCAGACGCCGAGCAGTCAATCTGGAAAAACTGCCAAAGCTGTGAGTACTAATCAACGAAAAGCATTCGTAGCATCAACTCCAGCAACATTTTGCTGCGTGTTTTGTAACAATTCGGATCACTCCATATACCGATGCCCAAGCTTTGTAAACTTATCTCCGAATTCTCGTCAGAAAGAAGCGAAAAGGCTGGCTCTATGCCTCAACTGCCTAAAGAAAGGACATCAGATGCGAGACTGTAAGTCTAGCCAATGCCGGAGTTGTCATGGGAAGCATCATACGCTCTTACATTATGACCAGGTAGCTTCATCTGGCGGACTAGAATCGCTGACGTATTCGGCACCTCAGCTCAGCACAACGCCTTCTCCACCTTCCGCTCTTGCCGCTAGTTCTCAATCTGATATGGTGCTTCTAGCCACGGCCAGCATATTTTGGTCAAGAACCGGGCTGGAACTCTCGTCCCATGTCGTGCCCTTCTTGACTCTGGTTCGCAACTGCACTTTGTAACCAGACGCCTTGCTAATCATCTCCAGCTTCAAAAAACAAAAACTTTGACCTTAGTTTCGGGCATAGGAAATTCTGATTTCTCCACTGAGGGTTATTCTGTCGATCTCAACATAAAGTCAAGAATCTCGAATTATTCAGTCACCGTCACAGCTGTTATAGCACAGACAATCACCGACAGTCAGCCTAGCTTCCCATTGAACACTGCTGACTGGAGCATCCCATCAAACATACAGCTAGCTGACCCACAATTCCACACGCCCCAGCGCGTTGACTTGCTCATCGGAGCAGGCCTTTTTTTTGAATTGCTTTGTGTGGGTCAGATTCAGCTTGTACCTGGGCTGCCTCTTCTGCAAAAAACTCGTTTCGGCTGGATCGTATCCGGCAGTGGCCAACTCGCCACAAAATCGTCATCTCTCGTCGCACTTTCCAAATCCTCGGCTGACGCCATTCCTAGCACTCGGTTAGACGAATTGGTTCGTCGGTTTTGGGAAGTTGAACACTCATTTGAACCCATCTCGAAAGCTACGAAGGAAGAACTTTCCTGCGAGGAGCATTTCCAGCAACACTTCACAAGGTTGCCCTCCGGAGAGTATTCCGTTCGTCTGCCCTTGAAATTAAGTCCGGCGGCGCTGGGCGACTCATATCTCCAGGCTCGACGTCGCTTTGAAAATTTGGAACGCAAACTGGAACGCAACCCAAAGTTAAAGGAAAAATATTCTGCATTCATTAAGGAGTACGTCAATCTTCAACACATGTCGCTCATTACAGATTCTGCTGTCAATGAATGTAAATATTTTCTTCCTCATCATTGTGTCATCAAAGAAGAGAGCACGACCACTCAATTGCGAGTAGTTTTTGATGGCTCCGCGGCGAGTGCATCTGGTCTCTCGTTAAACGACATTTTAATGGCTGGTCCAACTATCCAGCCCAAGCTCTTTAACATTTTGATTCGTTTTCGAACATTTGTAATCGCACTTACAGGGGACATATGTTAAGATGTACCGATGTGTACGCATAAGCCCTCCAGACAATCTATTACAGTGCATATTGTGGCGTGACGCCCCAGAAGAGAAGTTGCAGGTCTACAAATTAGACACAGTTACCTATGGCACTAAACCTGCAGCATTTCTTTCGATTCGAGCAATGCAACAACTTGCTCAGGATGAGGCTAATGGGAACCCCATAGGCTCCCAAATCGTTCTGCGCGATTTCTACGTGGACGACATGATTTCGGGAGGAAATACTACCAAAGAGGTGAATGAAATTAAGCAACAGACAACGGATCTTCTCGCCAAGGGTCATTTTAAGATACGGAAGTGGTGTTCCAACAGTGCTGAGGTACTACGGAATATCCCTAATGCGGAGAAGGAAGGCTTGCTGAAGTTCGATGATGGCAGTGACATTACAAAGGCCCTTGGTCTCGTTTGGGAACCTGCAAAGGATTGTTTCCTTTTCTCTTTTAATCCTCAGAAAAATTATGAAAGGCACTCTAAGCGATCAATCCTGTCAATGATTTCGCGTTTCTATGACCCCCTTGGTCTCATTGGCCCCACATTGACAAGAGCAAAGATTCTTTTACAAAGAATTTGGAGAGAGAAGATACACTGGGACGAAAGCCTACCAGAGTCCTTGGAGTCCGCTTGGTGCGCCCTTTGTGAGGATTTTGTCAATGTTCAGCACTCAATATTCCCTCGCTGTGTTCTGCGGTTTGGCGCATCATTGGAAATCCATGCCTTTTGCGATGCCAGCATCGAAGCGTATGGGGTCTGTATTTATGTACGCTCATCCCAGGATGGCAAGATTGAGGTGCACCTGCTCTGCTCAAAGGCTCGTGTCGCACCATTGAAAACCTTGACAGTACCAAAACTGGAGCTCTGCGCTGCGAAATTATTGGCTCAACTGGTGAACGAAGTCCGAGAAATGAACCTGTTCGAATGTCCTTTTCATTGCTGGTCAGACTCCTCTGTAGTACTGTCATGGATTCGCGAGGAACCAGCCAAGTTCAACATATTCGTCGCCAATCGCGTCAGTGCCATACAACAGCTCACAGATGGCATGATATGGCATCACATCCCGACAGAGCTAAACCCAGCAGACGTTTTATCGAGAGGAGCATCACCAACGGAGCTGAAGCGATCGTCACTATGGTCAACCGGTCCAAAGTTCCTGCAATCTGCAACAAGTGCCTGGCCCAAGTCATGTCTTCCCGCGCAACCGCTGCCAGAAGTACGAAAAAAGGTCTTGGTTAGTCTTAGAGTCGATGCCGGTCTCTCTTACAGGTTCAAGTACATAAATTCCTTTGGAAAAATGCAACGCATATTTGGGTACGTCTACAAATTCATTTCATCGTCAAGATCGCCACACCTTACAGTTGACCAAATTCAATATGGAACTCGCCTCCTACTTCGCTTGGTCCAAAAGGATGCACTTTGGGAAGACTACAGAACGTTGTTAGCGCGAAAGACAGTCAGCACTTCAAGCAGAATTTCATCTCTAGCCGTCTTCCTAGATGATTTTGGACTCATGCGTGTGGGAGGTCGTCTTAAGCATTCTTCCCTGAGCTTTGATGCCCGTCATCCTATAGTTCTGCCTCTAAGAATCATCCCTTAACCGCTGCAATCATAGCTGAGTTTCACAACAAATTCCTGCACGCTGGTCCGCAGTCCTTATTGGCTTCGATTCGTCTGCAATATTGGCCAGTAGGAGGAATGAAGGCAGTAGCGCACGTGCTGAGAAAGTGTGTCCGATGTTTCCGCGCAAGGCCCAGACTTGCCGAGCACCTAATGGGGGACCTACCAAAAGATCGCGTTGAAGCTGCTGCACCATTTCAAATCACGGGTGTGGACTACTGTGGCCCATTTTATTACAAGCCTGAGACTCGCAACAAATCGCCTATCAAATGCTACATTAGCGTCTTTATTTGTTTCAAAACAAAAGCCATTCACCTAGAGCTGGTGAAGGATCTGTCCACAATGGGATTCCTTAATGCTCTAAGACGATTCACATCAACACGTGGGAAGCCCACTTGCATTTGGTCCGACAACGCGACCAACTTTGTGGGAGCAAAGAATGAGCTGGATGATCTGCGAAAGCTGTTTCTTAACAACAACCACATCGATGCTGTCCATGATGCCCATTGCCTAGAGGATCAAATAAAGTGGAAGTTCATACCGCCTCGCTCCCCTCACTTCGGAGGACTTTGGGAGGCTGCGGTAAAAATGGCAAAACATCACCTCTATCGCTCCATGGGAGGATCGCTGCTAGGATTTGATGAGCTGCGCACTCTGGTATGCCAGATCGCCGCCATAGTTAACTCCAGACCTCTTCTTTCACTTTCAGAAAACCCAGATGATCTCAATGTCCTGACGCCTGCGCACTTCCTAATTGGTCGTCCATTCACCTCGGTTCCTGAACCTGAGCTGACTAAGCTTAACTACAACCGGCTTGATCATTGGCAGCGTGTTTGTTTTCACCAGCAGGTATTCTGGAAGAGATGGTCTGAAGAGTACCTCACTCTCCTTCAACAGCGTTCCAAGTGGCGGACACCCAAACCCGGAATCAAGATCAATGACGTCGTCTGCGTGAAAGACGAAAACTTGGCACCTATGAAATGGCCTCTTGCCAGGGTCATCGAACTCGTCGTCGGCAGTGATGGAATAGCGGCGCGGGTGGCCGTACTGCGCACCTCGTCTGGCACCACTCGGCGTGCTATCAACAAGCTGTGCGTTCTCCCAATTGCTGAAGATGTTGAAAGCCCGATCCTTTCAACGGGGGGAGGATGTTCGGAGCAGTAGGTGGCCCCCAGGAAAGACCACTAAAAGCATTATGCATCAAGTTATACTGTAAATCTAATCTCTCTCTATTATTTGCTCTCATCAACATTTATCTACTCAATTACTCAATTATCTATTCATTTTGTTCATCTCTGCCTCTGTCTTGCCTAGGCCTTGCCTTCGTTTGTTCTTTTTATCTATCTTCACTTCGTCTTGAGCATTGGCAGAGTGCAGCCGCATTTGGTTTATATACATTTCCAAAACTTATCAATTGAATCGACATTGTTTAAGGCAAACTTTTATTATTAAAGCTAAGTGAAAGTTGAAGCTGGCGTATATTTTATTTTGGAGATCTAAACATCAAAACATTTCTGGACAAACATAAATAGCTGCCGAAAAAGCTCGGTTGCTTCAAACACATACTTTCGATGATTAGGAAGTCCGGAATACGTTTTAAAGCTTGTTTCTGTTTTTGGATCGCCCTAAGTTTCCCCTCATTTTAACTCTCAAAGCTTCAATTTGCTCGGAAAATCTTATTTTTATACTTTTGAAGATGCGGTAAATCCGAAATGCTTCTCCGAAACTTAGGAGAAGTGTGTGTTCAAACAAACTACATTTAATCTAGCGACTCCTTATAATGTTGAACATTTTGTCTAAAGAAGCTTTTTCATACCAAAAAGCTTTTTAAAATGTAAAATGTAAAATACTTGCATGGAAAAAAAAATCAAAAAAATGATCCATTTGGAAAGAATATGTGTTAAATATAATTTTAACCATCCAGCGGAGCTGCAAAATCATTCAAATTATCATAATTTTTCATATCCTTTGGATGATTCTTAGCTAGGTTTGTTAAAAAAGATATTGAAGACATAACCTTTCCAAATGGATACCTAAAAACATTCAATGGATATTTTGTAATATTCTTTTTTTCTCTGTGTGTTATGTTATAATTCTCTGAAGTGACTTTTCAAAAACTTTGTGATTGAATTTCCAAAGAACATTAGATAAATTCATGAATATTTCACTTTGGAGGCTGTGCTCCTGGCTAGCTCGACAGAATAATCAGAGTATCGTCCTTGTAAGAAAATGGGGTAAACCCGTCTCTAAATAACAATACATACAGTACATTTGTGAGTGTGATCATTTGGACTTAAATATATGAATAAATAAATATAAAAGCGAGAAGCTTTATCGTAGCTAGTTACATCAAAGCTGACGCCAATAGCTAGTGAAGGTTACCGGGTGTAAAATGTACAATGTAAATGTACCACAATTACGCCTAAAAAGTTGTAAAATTTTTAAAATTTGAAATAAGTTGTAGTGAAAGACTTACAGATTCTACCATCAGACTATAAAATTCCTTGAAATTTAGAAATTCGCCCTATTATAAGAATTACTTGTTCTTGTCTTTTAAAAAAGATGATTTAGACAACACTTTTGCTAAAAACTTTATAAAAAAGGAGTGATTTTTCAAAATTGAATAATTTTTATTCTATTCTATTCGATAACTTTTTTGCCCTCCCAGGCCTTCCCAGGCTCTAAATGATAATCCAATTTCCAATTTTCAAGATTATTTTGGATCATTCTCTTTTCTTAAGTGTAGATTCCGCCTGTTCAATATCTATCTACCCCAATTTCTATTACCTTCCCAGTGCTATTAAGCCCATTGTTCCGTAACTCTCTCTCTCTCTCTCTCTCGTCAAGCGTTGAGCGGGTGGTTGTCCCAACTCACCTTCTCCTGTTTCGGCTTTCTGGCTACAAATTGAAAAATGCCAAATAACAAGGCAGAAAGGCCGGGCGACACAAGGCTGGTCGATGGCCGAATTCGGAAGGGGGGATTGGAATTTGAGGCTAGGGCGTGATTGCAAGGCGCCTCAAAAGGGAACCCCAGCGGGTGAAAAATTAAAGCATGTTGCATTTATGTATCCACATGCAAGTGCGTTGTCCATTTAAATTTTGAGCATATTAAAGGGCACACGACACAACATTTGCCTGGGTGCTGGGTCCTGGGTCCTGGGCTGCCTACTCCAAGTAAATACGACGGCAACATGCCTCAGCTCTTGGTGTTTTTTAGCATGTGGAACACCACAGCAGCTGATTTCTTTGTCAGGACATACACACACAGAGTGTATCCTGGGTGGCCGCTGCTGCTGCTGCTGCGGCGGCAGGACAAACACGTAAATTAATCTGACAAGTGATACTTCTGGCCTCGGGCCCCGGCACCACCGTCAAAATGTCGCTGGCCAGGACAGCAGCCATGTGGCAAGCATAAAAGTCCTTTGGACGGCGCACACACACACACAATGGGGCTGGGCTCCCTGAGCTGACTTTTTACTTGATGAGACGCTGACGTTGACCAAACGAAGCTTTGGGTGCACGGGGCGGAGATGCTTCACTTTTATTTACATGTATTGCAGTTATTTTGTATGTAATTTATTTCTCAACGGCCTCAACGAAGGAGTCCTGAGTGCGTTTCCCGCCCCCCAACCCCAACCCCTACTTCAGTTTTTGTTTATTGGTTTTTCCACTTGGGGGCTTCGCTTCCCGTCCCGTCCCGTTCCCGTTCCCGTCTGCGTCTGCAAAGCGCTTGACGTTGTTGGCTCTGGCGGTCAAGTTTGAGTTTTGGTTTTAATGGCCAGTAGGAGACGAGATACGTAAAGTGGTGACCACAGACGTGCGCTGAGAATGGCTTCAAGTTGGGAGTGTACCCATAATCGCTTTTGGGCATATGCAACGAAAATTCTTAGTAAATATTGTAATAAACAATGGAAAGTTTATCAAATTGAACATACCAAATCGGTTTACGATAAAGAAAAAAGGTGGCATAATGCAACATAACAGTGATCAAAATAAATGAAAATTATTTACCAAATTAGCAGCAGCAACCTAGGTTAATTACTCTGATTATCCCTCAAAGAAAAAAGGCGAGATTATACAATTTTTGAAACCTTTTTAACTTATAAGTGAAACCTGCAGTTTTATCCAGCCCGAGGTTATTTTATGATTTATCAAAACATTAAACGGAGACAGATAACACAACAAAGCAGAATGTTAGATCGCACAGCCCTTTCAAGAGGAACCATCCTCTCTCATCAGCGATCAATGCCTAACAACTGTCAGTCCATCAACAGTCTCTCCATGCATGTGATGCCAAAACTGTTTGGGAATTTCAAAGCAGCATGCAAGCAAAAACATCGAAAGGCAACGCAGAACAAACAGTCGCCTTTGTGTGTTTCCTCACATTCCTGTTTGGATATTTGTATTCAACCGTGAATTTAAGTTGTTATAAATTAAACCATTTATTTATTGGTTCGAACAGCAACATCTTGCCTTGCGTTTTAGTACATATGTGACAGTTTTAACGACCTTTATGCTAATTAAACTTGCAGTTTTATGGGAAACGTTTTGCCTTACATCTAAAAATCATATAAGTTTTAGAAGGTTAACTACCAAATGGATAAGGTTAGAGAGAATGCTCCTCTTATCGAAGTTTAAAAAAAAATATATGTGTTCCTTGCATCGATCGAGAGTTGGTCGGGTTTTGTACGAAAAACTGCACGAAAATATCAACAAGGTTGTATTTGGTTTGTGAATTGCTTTGATTTACTTTGTAAAGCAGTCTTAAAGACACTAAAAGGGTCTGATCGGTTTAAAAATATATAGATATATTGAAAATTGTATGTTGAGTGCCACACAAAGTGTTGAGGTGGCTGAAGTGCTGCCCATCGCAGTTGAGGAAGGTGTTGCCCAGTATAATGGTTTGGTTTCTTTAGAGCTCGACTTTCGTTCTTTGGATTTTCATCAATCCTTTATCGGATCGATATATAACGCTGATTTCTATAGATGCGTAGAAGTTACAAGTCATCCATATATCTATATAATTGTGGTTTTATATCCCATTCGCGTTTAAGTGTAGAATTCACACGCGCTCATTCCTAGCCAATTTGCACTTGATGGGCTTGCAATAACAATAGTTCTTGCTAATATTATATATCATATGGGGAAGTATACTTTATGGGTCACATCACGAGTAATTAATTCAAATTGGAGCAGTTATCTTGGGTCTGCTTCTTAAATGAGCATAAAAAACAAGTAATTAATTTGTAAGTATAACTTTTTTTATAGCTTCGTAGAATTGTTTTCGATCTGCTGAATTCTCTTAAACTTATAAAGTCACGAATGACTTTCATTTTATGTCAGGTTCTCACTGCAGCGCATCATTGCATTCTTTGAATGCTGCTTTCACGCCGTACAAAAGTCAAGGTATTAGCCCCTACTAAAAAAGTTGCATTATATTTGAATGCACCTGCATCCGCAACTTTCCGAGTAGTGAGTTGATAAAGTTTCGTATTGGTATCGTTACAATGGCCAGCACTATTAAAATCAATAAGCAGCTTTGAATGGGATGTGGAATGTGAAAAAAATGCATAATGCAAACAATGCAATGAGACCTTAGAGGACACCAAATGCCACATAACCGCTATTGTAGCTTTGGTATGAGAATATAAATAAGCTTCGGGGATACGAAATAACTGACACTTCCAAATGGAAGCTGCATCAAATATGAATATTTGCAATAATGCTTCATGAAACTAGGAACTCTTCCAGATTTAATGTTCATCTGCTTCTACAGAGTTCGAAGAGTTCTTAATCAAGTGAAATATTGTGGGAAAAATACATTGCTTATCATACTGCAAAACGCAAAATAAAACTGTGAAAATATACATAGATACATAGTCCATTGACAGCAAGATTTTTTGTACAATGTAAACCAAACCCATATCAAGTATTCGATGAAAGCAAGAATTCGAGAATGCAGGCATTCTGCCAATACGTACATCTTATCTCAACTTTTCGATAAATCGTGGTGTCGATGACAAAATCACAGCGGTGAGAAGCTGGTATAAGTCTTATGATTAAGTCGTCTCAAGAACAATGTGTTAATGGCTAGACTAGTACAGTTTTCTTTGATTTTCAAATCAAAATTGTGGGAGTTAGAGCTGATACATGGAAAGTAATATTAATTTTACGAAAGAAATTTTAGCTCAACAGACTTTAGTTTTTACTTGAAGAACTATAGGGTCTGTCTATACTTGATCGAATTCGATCTATTAATACGTGTATGCCTTAAAATTCAAAATTTCTTCAGTTTGCTTTATCAATATTGTTTCTGATTTATGCAGCTTATAAAAATTCACAACAATGAGCAGCACACATATGAGAAGAAAAAAAAACAATCTGGCAACACCAACGCAACATTGGTTGACACCAAGGCTGCAAACCGGTCCGGAACCGAACCCCTGAGAACGGGTTCGGTTCGGGTTTTTTGGGGTTTGCGAACCGGACCATGAACCAGGCGCTTTACATTTTTGACTCCTCGAACCTGGACCCGAACCGGACCACTTTTTCGAAGAATGAGGTTCGGTTCACCAATTTAATATGCTTAATGAGAGTTTTCAAAATGCGACAATAAATGACTCAACGTCTGATTGCCAAGACGAGAAGTTTATGAAAGCAATAGAAAGCAATAAACAACATCACGCACACAAATCGCATAACAATCAATTTTCTGAAGGAATTGTTACTAGGCCATTTGCTGTCGAAAAGTGGTGATCTAAGATTGACCATCCATGGACAAATGTTTTAACAATGCTTGGAAAGCGTCATAATAAAGAAGACTTAAAATCAATACTGCTTTGACGTAAACTAGCTAAGTACCGTAGCAGAGCTTAAGGATATCAATCGTGAAGAAATAGCCATTATTCAGTACTTAAGTGTTGTTCGATTTCGATGGAAAATGCTGTAAAAAGGACACGATACGCTATCAACGTTAGAGACAGCTCATTGGAGAGATATAATGTTCAATTAGCTTAATGCTAAGCAAGTTTACTTAAAAGCATCTTAAATGTCATCTAATGGATTTGATCATTGCCAAATAACTTAAGTAATGATCATTATGATTAAGCATACAGATAGAAAGTATGTATGTTCGTCGAATTTGTGCAACCCTGTATGTCTAATAACTTATCAAAAGTGAAACTATTCTTTTATGTGCAAGCGAACCTTGGTTCGAACTAGAACCTTGGGTTCAGGGGTGCCAAGAACCGGTCCGCGAACCGAACCTTGGAGTTTACAATGGGTTCGAACCCCCCGACCGAACCTCATGGATAATTTTGAAGGTTTGCAGAATTGGTTAACACAACATTCCATGAATTGAAGACGAATTCAAGTACTACGTTTATGCTACCAATATTATGGTTTACTAAAATCACTTTCTTTAAAACGCGCCCGTTTATGATACTCAAAAAAAATCACGATATTTCGGCAGTGAGATGGCACTTTTGGAAATTGTACTGTGAGGTGGCAGCATTCCGGCGCTATGAGCACAAACGTAGAAAACGATGATGATGGTCTTCTAGCATCACAGATTTCTTCCAAGTCTTCTTCATAGCCAATATCTACAGACAGTCTATACAAGCTTAAGGTGCTGCCAAAGTGAACTCAGTACAGTCTTACACAAAAAAATTAACATTCTCACTTCGTTGACAATCAATTAATATTTCCTCAAGTCAATTTACACTCTGAAAAGAATATTTGTCATTTCAATACGTATTTCCGCAGACAAAATGCAAAAGACAACAGACACCAGAAGGGACGGGACCCGGTCGGGGCACACTTCGCTGCTCGTTAATCAATTAAAAACATTTTGCGAATTTGCATAAACATTTTTCGCATCGAGCTTCTGCCATCATTTTTGCACTTGTTTGTTTACATTGGGTGAATGTTGCCTCTCCCCTTTGGCCAATTTGCAAATGTGGCAAACAAAAATTGATTAAAACATCACGTAATCGTCGTCATCGTCGGCGTCGTCGGGAGGCGGCGGAGCTGGCGGCGCCAACGTCAATGTCGGAGGCCTCGGAGCATGATGAGCGATCTGCGCATTGCTGGATTGCACGTACGCATGTGGTTTCTATCCGTACATATGAATTCAAAATCATTTCAATTGAATTTTCTGCGAATTTTGCCGTTGATTCATTAAGTCAGCCAATGCACTGAATTCAAATTGCGAAATTTCCTCCCATACTGAACTGAAGTCTATTAACGACCGCAGATTAATGACAAATTGCTGATGTGGTTGTTGCTGATGAAGGGACAGTACCAGCAAATGACTCACACACTGACCAACTGACTTGTCTTATCAACATCGCCATAAACAAGTAAGCCCGAAAAACCGAAAAGCAAAACAAGCAACGGAACCCAATCCTTTTTGGCCAGTTTAACGGGTCTGAAGCACCAGACACCGTAATTCTTTGTTGCAGTGTTCATAAATTTCATTTCAACATGCAGCAAAACAAAAAAAATGTCAGTGCCCTTGCCCGGTCTGTGGCGGGCTCCTCCTGACCAAATATACTTAATGACTTTGTGTTTGTGTTTGTGTGCTGGATTAAATATAAATTATATTTTTCTCTGACATTTCTTTATGAGAGAGAGACAGAGAGAGAGTGGTGTGGGGAGGGAGGAGAGTTGGCCATATCAAAAGTAAGAAATAAGAACTGGTTTGGTTTTGCGTATTGCGGAATTATTAAAATTTTATTCCAAAGATATTTTATTGCCTGCATGACAAGATTTACGTATAAGAAAAGAACTGGAGGCAATGGAATGGGATGAGTATGTGGGATTCTTGTGAGCAGATTAGATAAGGTCGGTGTGGTCTTTTTCTAAAGTTGGATGGATTCTTACACTTCTAAGACTTCTTTTAGACTTACTGACTGATTCAATGCCTTCATTTCGTTTTTCCATCCAAATGGATGCCTTTAAAATAGTTTTGGTTTCTTACCAAGGCTGCAAACCTTTAAAATAATCCATGAGGTTCGGTCTGGGGGCTCGAACCCATTGTAAAATCTAAGGTTCGGTTCGAGGACCGGTTCTTGAAACCCCTGAACCTAAGGTTCTGGTTCAAACCTTTTGCTTGCACATAAAAGAACAGTTTGACTTTTGATTTATGAATACTAATATTGAAAATGAAACATATATACCTTCTATCCATATGCTTAATCATAATGATCATTACATAAGTTGTTTCAATTATCAAATCCATTAAATGACGTTAACATCTTTAATAAACTGCTTAGGTTAAGTTAATTATCATTATATCTTCCAGGAGCTGTTTATCTATACAAGCTCTTAAATCAGAAAGAACAAACTTAAGTAATGAAAATGCTCGTTCAATTGATACCTGAGTTGTTGGTACAGCTAGTATAGTAAAAGCAATATTTTTTAGTCAGCATTATGATGACCTTTCTAAAATTTTAAAACATTTGTCGATGGATGTGATCTTGGACAATTTTTAAAGAAATCTATAACATCATTCACAAATTTTATATTTGCTTATTGCAAATAATCATAATCTTCTCGTCTTCGCATTCAAACGATGAGTCATTTATTTTTGGATTTTTGAAAACTCTCATTAAGCATATTAAACAGGTTAACCGAACCTCATTTTTCGTAAAAGTGGTCCGGTTCGGGTTTAGGTTCGATTAGTCAAAAATGTAAGGCGCCTGGTTCGTGGTCCGCTTCACGAACCCCAAACCGAACCGAACCGGTTCTCAGTGGACTGGTTTGCAGACTTGTTTCTTAGTTTAATATTAAAAGGTTCTGCAGAAAGGGTCTTCAGATTCAACAATTAAACATGTTCCTTTTCAAGATTCTTATTTATGTTTCGATTTTGAAATTCCGAAATCGACTAACTAAGATCCAAGTGTTCCATTTCGTACATACAGATAAGGGTTCCTTTTAATGATATTGAAACCTCCATCTAAATATGGTTGCTATTTAGAATATATATTTTTGTTTAAATTTAAATCTAGCTGTCCTGCCATAAATTTAAATTGATTTTTCGGAATTAACCGCCTGTAGCTTTGTCCTTCAAGCTGATCTAAATGCAATCGAAATTTATGAAAACAGAATTGTGCTATGTGGATGTTGGCACATTTTGTCTGCCCGCAAATGCGCGATAAAGGTCTTGACGGTTACTGGTTCCAACAAGACGGTGCTCCGTGCCACACTGCAAATCAAACAATCGACTTATTGCAGCGGAAATTCCCTGGACGCCCGGTATCAAAAAGAGGCGATATTTAATGGCCACCCAGATCTCCAGATTTGACCGCCCCAGACTTCTTTTTGTGGGGCTATTTAAAAAGCAAGGTTTACGCCAGCGATCCACAGACCATTGAAGAGCTTAAGGCCAACATTCGTGCCGAAATCGCCACTTTATCGACTGAGACGCTCGAAAATGTGATGGATCTTGATCAGCATCAACAGCCGAGTCGATATAGCCATGTCCGTCCGTCCGTCTGTCCGTCCGTCCGTCTGTCTGACCGTATGAAATCACAGATCTCAGAGATGGTAAGAGATAGAGGTTTGACATGTATGGGACATATGCTTCTTATGTCTGCAGGCAGATCAAGTTTATTTTCAATTTTGGCCACGCCCCCTACCGTCCCCGCAATTTAGAAAAAACGTCATATCTCCCACAGTTTTGAAGATAGATGGCTTGTTCCTTCTGGACATATTTAGTTATTATGATAAGTTATCGATCCGCCAATGGAATGAAGAAGATCGGATGAACGGTTTTTCTTGGTACAGAGTATGTTATAGTCGGGCTTGACCGACTTTCTTTCTTGTTCATCAAAGAGGCTGCTACAAAAAGGCTGTTCCCCTGTGTTATTTGTATAAATCTAGAAAAATAATCATGTGGCTTTACACAGCCCAAAAAGGGCCATACTTCTTACAGTCTCCTGGCTTCTGTGCTACTTTTCGGACAAGAGAAAGAGACCTACAGTTTAACGACGAATCTGAAAGGCAAACTTTGAGAAGCTTTTTATACCCTGTTCGTATTGAAGATGGGAAAAGGGGATCATGAAGTTGTGCGAATGTATGTAACGGGGAGAAGGAATCATTTCCGACACCATAAAGTATATATATTCTTGATCAGCATGAACAGCCGAGTCGATATAGCCATGTCCGTCTGTCTGTTTGAGTTATAAGGGAAACAGTTGAGCTGATAAGAGCACCCCCCAGTTGTTGGTCAGGACTAGAAAAAAGTGTTGCCTACATTTAGGATGACAATTTGGTTACAAAAACAAATAAATTAAAACAAATGAATAGGGTAGCCTCTGCACCACATTCGGCCACAAAAGAATTCCCTTAACTTAAATTTCAGAGCATTAACATAAATGTTTAGTTTTAAGGTTAACATAACAGAGTGTTTATTTTTTTTCTGCTAAAAGTGTGCTAAGTTTAAGTTATTTTCGATCCTTGTAATAATTTAAGTTTGTAAATTTATAAATTTTAGTAATCTTACTAATTAAACTACCATATTAATTGCGAAGGCGGGATGAGGCGGGGCAAAAAACTGAAACAAACTTGGACTGGCTTTACGCTGCTTGATACTGCAGACATGATAGTCAAGTGGGCCTACATGTTAGTTGTTTTAAATATGAATTTCCCTACAATTTCATAGGTGAAACATGATGAAATGCAGGACAACTAGACTATCATGTCTCATGTGTGTAAAGGCAGTCTCAATCTACGAGCTCACAATATAGGAGGCTACATATAATACTTGGTTGATTTCGCAGACGGAAGGACATTGTTTTACCGATTCTACTGTTGATGCCGCTGATTAAGAATATTTATGTTGGGATTAGGGACCTGTTCTTAGTTATGTTATCATTCGTTGATGGGATTCTAAGAACTCCTGTGTCATCTGCATAGAGAAGAATCCCCATCTTTTAACTTCGAATTAGTAAAGGACTAATCAAGATGATGGTGCATATGGCCAAAGTACAATGTCAAGTTTAGATATTTGATATTAAAACGCCAGTTCAAAGTTCTGCTCCCCTGCATCAAATGTAATTCCAACCCCATCTCAGTTCTCTTTGTTGAATCACTTAAAGTGCACATATAAACCTCATTTCATAACTTTTAAAACAGCCCCCGCTTGCCGCTTGTACTTAAAACAAATCGTAGCAAATCATTTGCCTACTGCAAGCATCACAGACAGACAATCAAGCTGAAATTGACAGAGTACAAAACTTTCTGCTCCAAATATGTGCGCATACATATTCAAGTGTCTGGAGCTGCATTACGCATACGCCATGTGTGGGACTAGTCGTACCCAATGGGCCAATTAGAAAAGCTTGAGCCCGTCAAATGCCTTTTTGCCAGATGATTCATTTGCTGGCCAGACATGCGTGTGTGTGTGTGTGTTGACTGAATTATTTGCATAAACTTACACTCGCTCGCTCTCTCTCTCTCTCTCTCTCCGTCTCCAACTTATTTCAATTTTTACCCTCACAAGACATTCGATTTCCGGTTTGCATTTTTATAAACAAGTTGAGAAATTTTCCCTCAGCTGTGAAATATTGATCGTTGGCAGCTTTCAAGTTGGCAATTTCAGGCAGTTTCCTGTCGTCGTCATCTACATCATCTTCGCCTTCGTCGGCGGGGGGTGGCAGGGCAGGGCAGGGCAGGACTAACAAACAACACCTCATTTATATTTTTTGCACAGGCAAAACACATATTTTTTTTGTTGTTTCCCAAATTTATTTGCCCACATATTTCAGTTTTCCACACTCATTTTCATTGCAAATTAATTTGAACCTTTTCGGTGCTGCCTAACCCCAAATCCTTTGATAAATTGTGGTCTTGAATTTTTATGCTTTTGATGGGCAACCTCATAAATCTTAGGCCATGTTTGTCCAAAGAGATTGAGCTAATTATTTTGCCCTCTCGAGTCGGAGTCGTCGTGGACTAATTAAAATTTTCAAGTGGCTTGATTTAAGTTTGTTTTTTTTTTTGTGTGTTCTTTTCCCCTTTTATTTGTTATCAATCAAGCATGTCAAGAGTCACTCACTCCACAAGTCACAAGTTTTTTTTTTTCTCATTTTGTTTTGTTATTTGTTTGACCCAGATTCTCGGTAATGGAAATCTATTGAGACTGTCAAAGGAATCGAATTGTGTGGGCGGAAAGAGAGAAATTACTTTTAAATATTTGCCTAATTTATGCTTGACTTTGGATGCAATTGAACTAAAGGCCTAGAGAGAACTGAATTGGGCCAGAACAGAAGGGGGGATTTTGTTAGAATTTAAAGGATATTATAGTATGTAGCGGAGGTACATAAATGTGTGCAAAAGTAAGTAAAAGCAGCTTCGAATCTATAAAGTATATACATATATTCTTGATCAGCATCAACAGCCGAGTCGATATAGCCTCCATCTCAGAGATGGTAAGAGATAGAGGTTTGACATGTAAGGGACATATGCTTTTCATGTCCGCAGGCAGATCAAGTTTGTTTTCAATTTTAGCCACGCCCCCTCCCGCCTCCGCAGTTTAGAAAAAACGTCATATCTCCCACAGTTTTAAAGATAGATGGTTCGTACTTTCTAGACAAATTAAGTAATCAGGACTACTTATAGATCCGTCAAAGGAATGGTATAGATCGGATGAACGGTCGTCGAGTTATGATCAAAAGATTGTTCGCTGCTGCAGCGCAGCTTTCAGCTGCTCAAAATTTATGCTGAGCGTATAATTTCGTTGGCACAGAGTATTTTACAGTAGGGCTTGACCGACTTTCTTACTTGTTATTTGAAAATAAATTGATAATTTGCCATAAACTTTCTGCTACTTTATGGCACCTACTTGATTTAAGTAAAGAATACTTAATTTCATTTTCTGAGTATGGAAAACAGGTTGCCATCAGTAGTAAGTATCCACTTGTGTTCGCTCCAGTTATCGTACAACTTACCTGCAAAAAGAAAGAGAAAATATTAGTCAACACTTGCCATAAATTAACCCCCCTCCCACCGCCGTCAACTAACTCCTAACCACAACAATCCACCTGGCCTCAACTTTAATTAACTTAACCCTGGGCGGGCCCAACTGCTGATTCTCCTCTTGTTGAGCGCATAAATTAAAGCCTAAACCTGGACTAAAGATGCTAATGATGTCCTCGAGGCTAACTCAACTCGCAATTCTCGCATTGCTGGCTAATAACGCTTTGCATCTAATCAAGTAGTCCATGCATGACCATGGGAGGCCGGCCTGGCTGGCTCCTTTGCTAATCCAACAACTTGACTGTCATTACCCCAGGACACAGCACAGAAAAGAACGAAGAAAAAAAGTCAGAAAAGAAACGTTCATTTGCTCAATCGTGCACTCGAAAATGTCAATTTACATTTGCGGGTATTTCCCAATGGGGAGAGGAAATGAAATGCGAAATGGGAGAAACTGAGAAGCCCAGCTTAAGTTGACTTTAACGCCTGAATGCATCCAACAAAGGGCCGAAGAAGAACCGCCTCCGACTATAGTGAAAGTTTTTTTCGTGCTCGTTTTCGCAACTTTTTATTAAAGTCAGCAAAAATCATAGGAACTCGCTTAGGTTTAGGTTTTGGATTTCCATCCCCCTGCCCCACGTGTGAGTGCAAGTGGGAGTATGTATGTGTGTGAGTGTGTGTGTGTGTTTGACAATGTGGGCGTGGCTGTTGCTTCCTTTCTCTCGATGGTCAAGTTAATTTGTATGTGTGGCCGTAAACTTTTGCCAGCTTAGACTTTTCCCAGCAAACGCCTCGTTGGCCAGGCCAGATGGATGGATGGATGGATGGATGAATGGGCGAATGGCTGGAATGGTTGAGCGGATGACTGAATGAATGAATGGGCGGGCAAAGCTTTTGGGTATCTCAAATGTCCAGTTCTTTGGGTTCGAAACACACATGGCCACAATGTGTGAATTTTGTTGGCTTATTGCTTTTCTATGCCGCATAATTGCTGACTTCTTTCATACGCACTCACACACTCACACGCACACACACACACACACACATGATTGGGCATGTAAAGATGTGCCGGCGACGTTTTTGTCCTTGAGCCATTGCGCATAAATCATCCGACTGTGGCCTCTGTAGTAGAGCACCGAAATTTATGCTTGGTTGCATTTTTGATGCCTACCCCTTCGAAGGGCGTAACTTTTTTGGATGTGGCTTGTGGAGTTGGGGGAGGGGGTGGTGGTTGGGGAGTGCTCCAAGTTAGAATGTTTGGTCAGTGGGCAAAATAGATAAGAAGAAAGAGCTCGAAAAGCGACCAGCGTAAATAAAAACACACATAGTTTCTGTTTAAAAACTCAAACTAGCATTCCAAACATATTGTGTTTTCTTTAGAAAGTTTTGAGAAAACTTAAGAGTGGTGTACAACAGATGAGCCGATTGCTGCTTAATATAGATTTGCGGAACCAGAAACCAAACTCTTTACAACCGGCTTTATTACACTTTTATTTAGCTTGCTTGTCTACCTAAAAAACAAGATCCAAAAAATAAAAACCATTTGTTCTCGATATATCCATAATTTACTTTTAATCAATCAACGGAGCTGAAAAGTCATCCAAAAGATGATCCCTTTTCATATCCATTGTAGGATTTTAAGCTCCGTTGGATGACTGATTGGTCAAGCTGATCTGACCGGCTCGAACCCAAGCTTACGAGTTTTAGCCTTGCATTTCCGAGTGGTTCAAAAAAAAACTATAAGGAACTATTTTACGTTTACACTGTCAAAACTGATAACAGCTGGTGAAGGTGACCGGGTGTGTACCTATGTTGGAAAAAAAATGTTTGACTAAATGTCACCGTAGCGAGATCGAACCCACGACCTCTTGCAAAGTAGTCATACGTATATGTATACTACCTGCTGCACCATATCAATTCAAAAGATTGTTATTTGGCCGTTTCCTCAGCTCTTTGAATCAGCCATGGCAAATGTTAAATTGAAAACGCCTGGTTCACAATTCTAGGGTCTGTTGCCACATTTATTAACCTACTAGCTGAATACCCGGCCTTGCCCGGGTCCTTCACTTGCTCTGACAGTGGAAGCTCGAGTTCGAACACCGTTTAGGCGGACATCTCAGTGGTTTCATTTGCTCTCACAGTGAGACCTCGAGTTCTGACTCGTCGGAGACGTTCTTCTCGCTTCTCAGCTGCTTCACTTGCTCTGGCAGTGGACGCTCGAATTCGAACTCCGCTAATTCGGACATCTTGCTCCTCAGTGGTTTCATTTGCTCTCACAGTGGAAGCTCGAGTTCTAAGACCTCGGAGACGTACCTCTCGCTCCTCAGCTGTTTCACTTGCTCTGACAGTGGACGCTCGAGTTCGAACCCCACTCAGGTGATTTTCACTTTCTTCAGTCGTTTCATTTGCTATTTGAGATTGCCGTTTCAAAGCTCTTGGAGCACGTTGCGCAATATATGATTTCTTTGGAGGAATTTTTTACAAATTTATTGACAAATTTATAACAAATTTATTTGACAGAAATGGCAAAGTCACTTTTTAAAATCAACACAATCGGATGAACGGTTGAATTTTGCAATTTTAGCGGTTTTTGGACCAAGTCACAGACATGAGACATAGCCTATGACAATTGAAAATCGACATGAACATACTGTGAAAAAATTGTGAAGATCGGTTCAGCGGTTTAGACGCCCATAAGGAACAAATAAACAAACATACAAACATACTTTCAATTTTATATATATACTATATATAAAGATGTATAAATTGAATCCAAACCACTCAAATTTAGTTAAATAACGACCATTTGATTTAAATATGATAGATCCGAATTTTTCTGTGTCACTTTTCCCCATGCTCAAAAAACTCGTAAAACTAATCCGCCCATTGAAAAAAATCACAAAATTAACTAGTTAATAGATTATTTTACTTAAAAATTATTTACAATAACAATTTACAATCCGACCGGATCATATGACTATATCTCATAGCTCCTAGGAATAGCTCATAGGAAAAATCGGTCGGAAAACTAGTTATGGTATGAAAAGCTTTTTTCTTTTCAATGAAAACGTCTCCAAACTTTGTGTTATAATAGATAGGTCTGAAAAACAGTCTTAGTTGGAACCACTTTTTTGTTTTTAATGGTAGCATCCTGCAATTTTGTATTTGTTTGTTTTACATGATTTCACCCATTTCTACAAATCGGATGACTATAACATATAGCTCCCAAAATGCTCGGAAAATGGGTCGTTGTGGGAAAAAGATAATTTTTGAAATTATTTAAGAGAGCACTTGCAAAGGTAAAAAAACTTCGGCACATCTTTAAGAAATTAGGGTTCAAAGAAAAAAAAAATTTTCATTTAAGAATTACCACGAAAGTTTCTTAAAATTAGCAACGAAAATATGATGAAACAACTGAGTTGATATTACAAGTTATTATACTTGGATTTCCCTTAGCTTCCACAAATTTTGGAGTACAATTTTATGAAATATAAACAAGTCGAACATATCACTCTTGTTTTAACATTCGGGAGTGTTCCAGGAATTTCTAGAGATTTTTGAGTTAACATATTCATTACGAATTAAAACGTCTAAGGGCCGATTTCTCATTTTCTTTATAGCTGCTATGTGCCAGATAAACTAAGTTTTTGCTCTGGTATTTGTAGGTTTATGTGATAGATAGCTCTATGTAGTAGATTAGAAAACGGGTCTAAGTCTTGTAAGTTCGTATTCGTAACATAACGGCTGATTTGATGGAGAGAGTATGCCAAAATTGGATCCAGCGTTTGAACCATTCAACCACATTTACAGATTATATAGATCGTTCTGTCAACTCAAATACATTTTTCTGAATTTTATGTATTTTTTTAAATCAAAAACGAAAGCTGCTAAAAACTTACACTTGATAAGAAATGTTTCCAATATCTTAGATTAAAATATAAATACGGGTTTGCCTCCCTAAACTATAGTAGCCATAGGATTGGTGAATATGTAATAAGCGATAGTCAAGTTATAAGCCAAAGAAAGTTCGGTGCAGCAGCGCAGTAGAAGCTTTACTTTCAGCTGCAACTGCAGCATCAATATTCAAACTGAGCAGATACTTATGATGGTAAAAAGTAGTAATTAAATCGGGCTTGGCAGACTTTCCTACTTATGTTTTACTACAAAAACAGTCGCTATTAAATCGACCCATTTGTACCCCCTTTGTTTCATTAAATCACACCGTTTTTCTGGGCGCAATGCCTTCAAATATGCCCATCAACAACTCTATAGTTACCTTTAGGTGTGGCAGTTTCACACCCAACCAAAATAATAGAAACCGCATAAGCGGTTGCCAGAGCTACCTAACGCATTTTGCCAGGGTAACTGTAGCTTGTTACGCAAACAAAATCTGACCGAAATGTACCCTTGGTAACCTTGACAAAATGTGATTTTGAACACTACACAAGCTCCACATTTTAAGTGGAGCTCTTCTTTTGTACACACAGTTTTTGGCAGTATTGTTTATTTGTATTCTTATATTTTCACACTATTTTCCACACACATCCTTTTTACCGAAGAGATGCCTTGTTTCTCAGCCTCGAATGTGCGTTTCATTAGCGCCGAGTCGCAAATGAAGCAAAAATGTCAGGAGTTGCGGGCAAGGGCCCAGACAGCGGCGTATCGTCCACCGGCGAGTGGGTTTCGCCCCTCCACCCAGATGTCGTATGTACCCTTTCGTCGACGTGGGGATGATGATTATGTGGCCTATGATCAGAAGCAATTGAAACGCAATGAAAGAGAAAGAAAACGCAATCAGGGAACGAAGCATATAGTCCTAAGGCCGAAAGATGTGAGACGACTTAAGGATCAGGGTAAGGTGACAACCATACAAGAGAAGCTACAGATCATCGAGCAAAACGAGGAGGAGCATCGCCGGCAACTGAAGCTAGTGGAGGACACACGGCGACGCTTCAAGGAAATAGACGACGCTCGGCAGGCTGCATCGAGTGTGGGCAAAGTGGACGCTTTAGAGTGTGAGATCCTGGATGAGAAACTTTCGGTGCTGACTCGCGCCTTTATGGCCAAGCAGGAGCAGGAAGAGGAGGTCAAGCAAATCAACCGCATGATTCTAGATGCCAAGTGTAAGGCTGTGCGAGAAGCGCAAATTCAGGAGAAATATTTGCTGGCCAAGGCATTGAGAGAGGATGATGAACGCATGGCCAAAATGGTGAATGAGCGAGCCAAGAAGGCTTTGACGGCGGAGGATGAGCGCGAAAGGCTGGAGGTGGAAAAGCGTGCCAAGTATGCACAGGAAATTCGTCAACAGTTGAGTGAGCGCGAGAATTTGCGCTATCTGGAGGCCAAACGTGTGGCCGAGGAGGCCAAGGACATACGCAAAGCCACCGAACTACTGAAAGAAGAGGAGGAACGCCAACGGAACTTCATACAACTGCGCAAGCGCCGCTTCCGCGAAGAACTCCAACGCATACGGGAAATGTCGAATGTTTTCAAAAAAATGCTCTGCGAACAGGAACGTCTGGCCGAGCTACGTGTGGTGGCCTACATGCGTGAGAAGCAGGAAAAGGAACGTCAACTGAAGGATATGCAGAGGTTGGTCAAAAAGGAGTTTGAGCGCAGGCAACAACGCATCTATACCGTGGCCGCAGAGGCCATGGAAACGCGTCAGACCAGCGAGGAGCTGAAATATCTCAAAGAACGCGATCGCGTCGAACGCGAATACCGGCAAAAGGAGAAGGAGGCGGCCATAGCCAAGCGAGAAGTGGAAAGAGACCTACTCGAGTCACGTGCCCAACAGGCGCAGGAAATGAAGCAGCGCCTGGCCCTAGAGATAGCCCACGCCGAGGAGGAGTTCAACAAGGTCATGGATCGCATGCGCGAAGAGGAGGATAAGCAAAAGTCCATCGATCGCCAACGCGACTGTCAACGCCAAAGCTATCGTCGCGATCTCAGGCAACAGATGACGGACAAGGAGGTGGAACGTCGTCGGCTGGCAGAGATCGAACGCAATCGGATGCAGCAGTGGCTGGAGAGGGAGCAACAGCGGGAGACCAATATCAAGCAGGTGATCAGCTCAAAGATAGCGGCCATGCGTGAGAATTGCCTGCCCGAGAAGTATCTGAAGGAGGTGGAGAAGCAGCTGAAGAATATACAAGGCAGTCGTAATCGCATACGCTGAATTGATCAATTATGGAACGATCGATTTGTGCGGGTGTGTCCAGCCGATAGCATAGTTTTCGGCGTTAACTGAGTGGCCAGCAATGGGCTATCAATCAGCGCCTAAAGCTATGCAATGTGTAACCATTGAAATTTTTAGATATTCTGCACCAAGCACTTACTTATAAGGCTATCCATACACAAAATCACAGCGCATTTGGATAATAAAGTTGGAAAATAATAAGAAGTTTGCTATTTTTAGAGGGAAACACAGAGAACTCCTCGCTTGTGGTGGGGAAAACTTTTTGTAGATCAAATGAGACTCTAAATTTAGATACGTTCGAAACATATTTTTATTAAAACTTTGTGATGGATCGCATCGTCTTAAGTTATGCAGGAATCAATAATACATTTTAAACGCGAAAGCTAAGTTATCTTTGTTTTTAAACCCTAGCAAGTTTACATTATTTAAAAAAATACGTTTATTCCCATTTTCCGACCGATCGTTCGTATGGGAGCCATATGATATAGTCACTCGATTTGGCCAAAAATTTGTGAAATTATGTGAAAGCATGTGAAACAAACAAATACAAAATTGCAAGATGCTACCATTAAAAACAGAAAAGTTGTTCTAACTAAAACTGTTTTTCAGACCTATCTTTTGTATGGCAGCTATACCATATAGTTCTCCGATTTTGGTAAAACTTGGTAGAATTATAAAAAAACATAGAATACCTACGATTACAAAGTTGGGAGACGTTTCCATTGATAAGGAAAAAGTTTTTCTCACGAAAACTAGTTTTCTGACCGATCGTTCCTATGGGAGCTGTGAGATATAGTTATCCGATCCGGTCGGTTCCGACATATTAGTAGTGTGCAGCATAAAGAAGACTCTGTGCGAAATTTCAGCTCGATAGCTTTAAAACTGAGAGACTAGTTCGCGTAGATACAGACAGACAGACGGACAGACGCACGGACGGATAAGAAACAAGTTTTTCATACTAATACTAGTTTTCCGACCGATTGTTCCTATGGGAGCTATGAGATATAGTCATCCGATCCGATCTGTCGTGGAAAGAGACAGACAGACAGACTGACAGACAGACAGACGGACAGACGAACGGACAAAGCTCAATCGACTCAGCTCGTCACCCTGATCAAGAATATATATGGCTTATGGGGTCGGAAATGAATATGGAGAGGCTGTGTCGGGATGTTAAGGGCGAATTGGCACATAATGGCTGAAAATATATCATCAATTTTGGCTTGGCCAAAATTTAAAACAAACTTGATCTGCCTGCAGACAATACTAGCTTACATCTAAAATTTGGTTGCTCTAGCTCTTCTAGTCTCTGAGATCTAGGTGTTCATACAGACGGACGGACATGGCTATATCGACTCGGCTATTGATCCTGATGAAGAATATATATACTTTATGACATCGGAGATGCTTCCTTCTGCCTGTTACATACATTTGCACGACTTTAGTATACCCTTTTTACTCTACGAGTAACGGGGTATAGAAAATACATGCGTTTTAACGGTTCCACGAGGACTAATGTGTTAAGTGGTGTGCTTTTTTTCTGAGCTAAGTGTGATAAAAGCCCGACGTATTTTCGCCAGTGAAGAAATTTAGACTTACCTCCGAGAATTAACCATTAAGCGCACCCAAAACTTTACCTCAAGATGGTGTGGAAAAGAGTTTTAAAGTATCTATCCACAATCCGCTCAAACAATAAGCATTGGAAAATTTGATGTATGGCACAGGTCTGTTTTATGAACCTTGAAATGCTGTTGCCGCTAAATTCTACGGGATGAGTCGTTAAAAATAGCTATTTGCAATTATTTATTTGACATTTGAGGAAAAGCACATGCATTAATTTGGTGCAAAAAAAGTTAATTTCAAATTATAATTCGCGGCAAATCGGTTTTTTTTTTCTTTTTTCTGACTAAATTTGAATTTTCCAAGTCTTAGAACAAAATGCGTATTTCTAGTGTAACTTTGGATCATAAAATTTCTTGATCAAATTGAAACTTTCGCAACCGATCACCTTCACCAGCTATTGGCGCCAGTTGTGAATAAAAAGTCATGGAAAACGGGACTTCAACTGTTTACCATTTTCGTTTATGCCAAAATGAGAAACACACAAGCCAAGACATTGACCGAAGATCTGTCTTAGCACTTTGGTCGCCTGTTTATCGCCAAAAAATTGTGATTCTTTGTGGAAAATTTAATAATTTAGCAAACACATGTTTTCAAAATAGTATTTCTGTTTTCAAAAAAATCTGAAAATTATTCAAGATGTCTTATTTTAATGCCAAGTTAAATTTACTGCGGGATTGTAACTAACTTCGGCGTAAACCAAGTTACCTACGTCGTAAGTCCATCTATGCCTTTAAGCGCAAATTAATTAGAATTATAAAAAAGCGTCGAAAACCTATCACGTGCTAAGTTTGGAGAAAAAAGTTTTTAATACTAAATCTAGTTTTCGGATCAGATGTTTTAAAATTGTTTAGATTTGCAGTTGAATTTTCTACAGATCAGGGGGTGCAAGGACTCACTACTTTATGTTCTCTTAAATTCTTCAAATATTATTATGTTAATTTTTTCAGAAACAGTATGCAGTTTGTTCTATTGACTTTAGCATGAGTGCGTAGACATTTCCCTCGTTGTTTTGCAAATCTTAATTCTATAAATAATTTATAATCGCATTTTTCATTCAAGTTCTACTTAGTTGGTGGTTGAAAATATGTAAATTAAAGTTGAAAATTGGTAATTTTGTAAGATTAGTAATAGTTATAGCAGTCACGATCCCTGGATCCCCCCCACATCGAATCACAACTTAATCCGCTATAGAAAAAACCCCACCCCTTAAAAAAGGTTCGACGCAAAAAACCAAAACTTAACCCACAGCCTAAAAGTATGCCATAAAATTTTCCAGCCACAAAAAGTAACTGCCAAAATGAAATCAAAGTCTCTACCCATGACGTTTGAAATTGTTGCGTGTGGAACCATTACGCTCCCTTCGCCTCCAACTCCTCTCGCCACGCATCACGTTAATTTCTAACTATGTGGGTGTTTAGTACTCTTTCCCTCCACCTCCCACCGCCTCTCTTCCACGCACAAGCAATTACACCAGAGACGAAAAACTACGCCTCACTATGTTTTCGCTTAGAAAAAAAGCTAAAAAAAAAACGGGTAGCCAACTTTTGGCTACAATAAAATTTTATTATGCCACACACATAACGCACACACACACACACACTTACAGAAGGGGCAAACAATAAAGAAAACGACGAAGATGAAGCTGGAGCTAGAGCTAGAGCTGAAGATGCCTCCAACGACGACGAACTCTTGTGCATGGTTCAATTATCGTATTTCATGATTCGTTAAATTTTCGCATACGCCAAAAAGGAAAAAAAAAAAAAAACACGGCAGGCATGGTCCTCCATCCCCCACCGCCCCCCATCCCCCCTCCAGCAAACCCTGCGGGTAAAGAAAAGCCAAAACTGAAAAACAGGTTCTCCCCTAGCAACCATTGTGTGATGTCTACCTACATCATGATTTTGGGAGACTGGGAGACGCAGTGACTGGATGGCTGCCTTGGGTTGCCATTCGCATGTGCCAGTAATAATTCCAATGACAATAAACGTTGTCGTATTTACAAGTACCAACACACACACACACACACACATGCACACACATACACATACTGTACACTGACATGAATTGATGAGAAAAGTTTTTGAGGAAATGTCAATAGAGTAGCCTGGAAGACAAACTATGCTTCAATGTCTGCGAGGGAGTCTGCACCACCAACAAACAGTGCTTCAAAAGATATGGAAAAAAGGTTTATAGCAGGAATTATTATATGTTTTTCAAAATAGGAAGAGAATTGTGCAGTATATTTAAGTATATATGTTTCGTTTTAAGATGAAGAATTCTTTCTGAAAATAATAATACAATAAGGAAGATATTTAATAATTTGAAACCTGACGCGAAACCGAGCCATTTGGTTTTCATAAGCAATCTTTTCGTTTTTGTATTACTCTAGAGAATCGTTCTGAGAAACACTTTAAACCTGCTCAAACCAGATTAGGAAGGGTTCGAAACCGCGAAACTAATTGGGTTCTTGGGAGGCAGGTTCAGGAGGTATTGTAATCTAGGATCGGACTCGAGTCGGGGATCAGAATTAATTTTGATATTCGCTTGTTCTGGAAATATGAATGTAAATTTGAACTGACATTAATATTTGATTGATTTATTTATTAGAAACAGAAAATAAAACAGTTGTCTTAGGGCCGATTTCCCATCTTCTAGATAGCTGCTATGTGTCAGATAAACTTACAATTTACTCTGTTATATGTTAGTTTATGTGACAGATAGTGCTATCTAGAAGATGTGAAATCGGCCCTTATTTGAATAAAATATTATGCCCAAATATATTTAATGTCAACTGGAGTCAAGCCTTAACAACCATTATGACCAATTATTCAAATTTAATTGAACATTTTGTTTGAGCCAAACCTTTTTAGACTATTTGTTGCTTCGGTTTAGTTTCAAGTACTGGCAAGGAAAGGGTTTCTGCTACGTATCAGGTTAGGTTCGGACTATTAAGAAATCCCGGAGACTTTGTCTCCGCAGCGGTTCAACTCCGAACCGGTTTGTTATTATTTAACAAATTATTTAACAGAAAACTTTACACTAAATGCGATTGAACGCTTTATGTTTTGAGAAACGAACTACTGAGCGATAAACTTCTTAGCAAATATTGAGTGAATAAAGAACTATTAAATTATAGGACCATTGGGAAGTAGTCAGTTAGTTAAAGTCTATGAAGTTCCATGGTGATTTTATCAAATAAAGAACAAACATTTATCGACTACGATTACCCGAATTTTTGGAACATTCTTTGGTCGAAGTAGGCCGAAGAAGTATTTTTAGAAAGTATTTTAGACAATATTATTTTCCCTTGGTGAACATCAGACCTACGTGAGGTTTTTTTTGCTTAATGATCGCTTGACATTTTTAGAAGCCACACATATCTAACCGAGCGTGTTTATTAGTTTTAAAAGCGGATCGATTTCGTTACATTTGAATAATGAATCTAAGTCATTGCGGTTGCAAAATAGCCAGCTGGTTGAAGTGTATCAAACTTTTAAAGTGTTTTTTTACTGTTGTATGTGAAGTATAAGGCAACTCACTAATACTCAAAAATTAGTAATACATCTACGATTAAAAAGTCATGAAATTGTTTGTTTTTAATTTAATTTAAAGCTAAGAACTAGAACATTAGCAATGATCTAATTAAATTATCCATAACACTGTCTAAAAGGGTTTAAAATTAAATTAATTTTTGCAAAAAAAAATTAACAAATTCAGCTGAAATCACCACCTTCCTTTATGTAATCTAAAGCTTATGGGTAACCCTAGAACACCATCTTCTGTTTAAGAATTAGTTGTGTCTCTGTTTAGATTTGTGCGAAAGCATAACTTGACCTCAAGCTGACAAAAAACCGTAGGTTTACTCAGTAGAAAGATCACAGTAAAACCAGTCACATGTTATCGAAAATAGCTAGATGAGTTCCTGAGTTTCTTGCCATCCTAAACTCAGGTAAGAACCTGACAACAGGATATTTTTGGAAAGTAATTATCGTGGAACTAAGCTCCAATCCTTATAGATTCCCGAACTCTATTCAGAGCCACAACATATTAAAATTTCATATAAGTGAATGATCCTTAGAGGTTGGAAAGTGCTATTATTTAATTGAATTCTACCAGGGATGCAAACCGGTTCTGAACCGAACCGGTTTTGAACCGAACCGAACCGCTTATTCCAGCCGGTGAACCGAACCGCAAACCGAACCGGCTTCCTTTCAGAATCGCTAAACCGAACCGAAAACCAAAAATAAGAACGGTTCGGTTCGGTTCATTTCTCTGACTGAAATCATGCCTAAAATCAACTAAGGTCATGACGTAGGACATATCAGAGTAAAATGTCAGAGTAAAATCCATGGCTAAAATTCATAAAAATGATGTCATGAATTCAGGACCAGCCCTTTCATTATTGATCTGATTCAGCTATGATTTAGTTCTGAGCCTAACTTAAGGGATATGATAAATAGAATAATTAAGATGCATAGTACGTATTCTTTTCTAGCAAACATTCTCAATTTTCGAGAGTATTCATCTAGGAACTTATAGACGACTGCTGGAAATCCGACATAATAAGCATTGGACATTCTTCTAAAGATTTTATAAATATTTAAATGGATTAAAAGAATTAAATTTCAAAAGTGTTTGACAAGTCACATTACTACAACAATCATAATATTTCATAATGTGCCTTTGTGAACCACTGAACCGAACCGAAACCGCGGTTCAGCTAGCTCCAAAAACCATGTAATGAACCGAACCGGCGGTTCAGAAACTGTATGAACCACTGAACCGAACCAGTCCTTATTTTCGAGTGGTTTGCATCCCTGAATTCTACACAGATATTTTGTTTTTTATACATTTGCAAAGGGTTTTATAGCTTTGCCCAGAAGTTTGCAACACATAAAAATATTCATTTCCGACCCCATAAACTATATATACATTCTTGATCAGGGTGACGAGCTGAGTCGATTGAGCTTTGTCCGTCTATCTGTCTGTCTGTTTCTACGCGAACTAGTCTCTCAGTTTTGAAGCTATCGACCTGAAATTTTGCACAGAGTCTTCTTTTTGCTACACACTACTAATATGTCGGAACCGACCGGATCGGATGACTATATCTCATAGCTCCCATGGGAACAATCGGTCGGAAAACTAGTTTTAGTGAGAAAAACTTTTTACTTTTCAATGGAAACGTCCTCAAACTTTGTAATCGTAGGTTTTCTATGGTTTTTTATAATTCTACCAAGTTTTATTAAACTCGGACAACTATATGGTATAGCTGCCATACAAAAGATAGGTCTGAAAAACAGTGTTTGTTTTTAGTGTTGATAGGTTAGCTAAGCTTTCTCGTTTTTCTCTTTTTAGTATTAAGCGTAAAGTATTTTAATAAATGAGTAAATGAGTTTAACCTCTAAAATCCCCCCTGGCCTACCCCACTGGACCTGGCTACCGGGCTTAAAGATTAAAGAACGAAATTAATAGAAGTCAAAGAATTGGTTAGAATTTCCACTTTAAAATCCTTACACTGAACTTTTTTAAGCTGAAAAAAGTATGATAAAGTATTTGGAAAGGGAGTCTTCTTTTCAATCTTCTACACTGTGCAGTGCTGTGCGAAGTCTGCCAAACAAGCTATACACACAGACAGCACAGATATGTTAAATCGAAGGTCCACACTGCAAATTTCCCTGACATTCTTTGGTTTTTGGTTGAATGATACAATCATTGGGGTGTGTTTCATATCCGTAGGTATTTCAAGATTGATTGGTTTAAGTTTATAAGTGAACAAATTAAGAAGTAGATGAGACTTAACTGAAGATTTTAGTCCGCCCAACTACTGTGTAAAGACACAGTTCAGTCAGTTGACAAAGAGAGAACAGCAAAATCCATTCATGCTAATTCAAAAAAAGGCAAATGGTATTCAAAATCCATAATATCTTAGAAATAAGCTTAAAGGGATCAATTTTATTTTTAGTTTTTGCAACTCGCTGGCATTCTGTGCCGGAAGAGGCCATTGATAGGCGTTTGCTGCATTGCAAAATGAATCGTAGCATCGAAGAAGTCGTAGTTTGAAATTTGATGCTGATAACTATTAACGATGGTACCCACAAAATTGTTCTCTAAGTTCGTTTGTGGTTAAATTAAACATAATGCTTCAACTGTTTATCGATGCATATTCCACCACTGTGCCACACCCTCTGGCTCCCTTGGCATTTATAAATATCATGCACGGATAGCAAAAGGTAAAAAGGCACAAGAAATCTATATACGTAGATATTGTAATTGGAAAAAGAAGTAAAATGCAGCTGCTGCAGCGCACGGTGCACACTTAGGAAAAGTGGGGGAACCCCCCACTGTGGCACAGAGGACCAGACGAAACCCACCATCAAAATTTATCTGCAAGATTGCACACAATTGTTTCGTATTAGTAAAGTGATTTCTTTTCCTCTCTCGATATGTGTGCTTAAAAATAAATTGTTCGGCTTTAGTTTTGCGTTTGAATTCTATGGCTTTTCCCTTTGTAGTTTTGCGGTGCGCTGTGCCAAACCACAAAAGGTGGATACGTGGGTTGCTGAAAGAGGCGAATAACAAAGATATCTTCCGTCTCGTATATCCCATATCTAGGTGACTGTGTAATGTGTCTCAATTGCGCAAAAATACAAATGCAAAAACATCAATCGCCTGGGCCACAGACGCAAGTACAATATACTACAATATACATACATACGAACATATATATATATATGTGGGGCATATTCAATTTCAGCATGGATAAAATCCATATAAATTAGGAAATCGCTTGATTGAACTAGTTGCTGCATCAGAAGGAGGTCATAGAGAAATGAGAGCAGGAAATCGAGAATTTACTGACAGATTGAAATGGATGAAAAAATTGCCAATTATAAATAGAGAAAAACTCAGAGTTTAATTGAACAAAATGCAAGGATTTTTAAATGGATTGATAAAGACAAATCAATTCGATTGAAGTATGTAGGTAAATCAATAAATTAGTTCGGAGAATAGAGATATAGGGGGGGATTTTAAATGGAATGTTGTTTTTGAGTGATTGATTGGTGCCAGCAAAGGATGTTGGGACCACAAAAATTGTTTACCAATCCACATAGTTATTTTCAATTATGTTGAAATTTATAAACAATTGAAATAGGCAGAGTGCTAGAGTAAACGATTATATTGATTATCGTATCCCAAATTTCTCAATGATTTGCTGGTTATTTGCAAGTCAGAATTTTACAAATAGGGTATTCACGAGTCCTCTAATAATGGTAGATGGTAAGCTCCAAAAGTTTACGACACAACAATAAAACTCTCAAGAAAAAAATCGCAACGTTTTTGATGTTCGTCGGGTTATGTCTGTGTAATCTGTCGTAAACTTATTGAGTATAAAGACTTGAAGTGTTGTCAAATTATTCACAGTACAACTAAAATACTTTGTATCGGGCCAATCGTTTATAGAAGTTAATCTTTGTACATAAAGGAAAATGAGTTGATATATTGAATTTGTCTAGATGTGCCAGCATAGACGGATGCATTTCTGACCACATATGGTAAATCTATTCCTGATCAGCATGACGAGCTGAGTTGATTTAACCATGCCCGTCTATTTCTATGCCATCGCGACCAAACTTTGCAGGAAGTCATCTGGAACAAATTCGCTGCAAATGACTTAAACATTGGAATGATCGGTCAATAAACTAGTTCTAGTGAGAAAAAGTGTTTTTGTTCTCAATGCAAACGTCTCTAAACTCCGTATTTACTAGTTTTCTAAGCTTCATCATGATTCTGCCAAGTTTATTTGAAATCGGACATCTATATAGTATAGCTGCCATAGAAAAGTAAGGTTAGAAAAATAGTCATAGTGAGAAAAACTTTTTTGTTTTCAATGTTAGCCTCTTTAAAATTGGCATATATTTATTTTATAAGCTTTCACACAATTCTTCAAATTTTTTTCAAAATCGAATGACTATAGGTTATAGCTGCCATAGGAATGATCGTTCGAGAAACTAGTTTTAGTGAGAAAAACTTGTTTGTTTTCAGTGGGAATGCCGTTCAAATTAGTTAAAACGAGAGCGTGAGTTAAAGTCGGCCCTGACTGACTTCGAAATGCCCGTTACTCAGGGCAATTAGTGTTTCATAGCCTCTTGCGGCTCAGATAAGTATGCCACGTTTTTTTAACTCTGCCATTTATTATCCGATCTTTATGAAAATTTGTGAGAGACTCTTACCCAGCAAACATTTTGAATCGCGGAATATAATAATGCGATTCGCCTGGAAAGAAATATAACACTATGTGATCACATCCGGGCGAAAGCGAAACGTCTGGTAGAAAAGAAAGCGATAGTTGTGGGAGATAGGAAAAAGTCTCTTTTGAGCTATAGGAAAGCGATTTTTCTGGAGATAAGAAAACGATTGTTCCCAGAGGCAGGAATGTGGCTCTTCCATCGAAGATAAGAAATACGAATTAAAGGCGTTTCAAATTCTGTTATTTAACAATACGATTGCGCCCCTAAGATAAATAAGCGTTGCTAAATTATTTGCCTTTGGTAATATTGAAAAAAGTCGTTTACCTCACTTCAAGAAGAATCGCATTCGGGTCTTTTTAGTGAGTGTTAAGCGAGGTACCGGCAATTCTCGATTTGGATGATGAAGAAGCAAGACCAATAAATAAAGTATTGCATTCTTGCCCTCACGGCAATTTTTGAGAGATATATCGCCAATTTATCGAATGGACGAAAAAATGCGATAGCACGTATCGCCAATTTATCCTTTTTATGATAAACAAGTGAGGGCGCTGCAGTCGTTTTTTAGCCGGTTTTTGCAACTGCTATTAAAGGCTCATCCTGAAAGTAGGCCACATTTTTTGGTAATTTCAGAGGCTTTAGACCTAACTAACGTCAAGCTAAATTGTTTCGCTTATAACTACGGTGTTTTTTGTCCGATCTGATTGTACTTTTCAGAATAGATAGATATTGGGCCTAGCTTGAGGTATACTAAACCACGAAACTTGAAAACTAACACTAACTTGAAAATTGCGGATCTGACTGTGTTTTAGGTCTAGGTTGTGGCGGTATTTTGGCGATAAGAGGGGGACGTGGGAGAATTTTCCAAATCTGAAACAAAGTTAATCTCCGTACGGCATTCATGTATCTTCATGCAACAATTTGTGGCTTTATTTCTTAAAGTCCCGGAGATCGAAGCGTTTATACGGACAGACAGACGGACAGACGGACGGACGGACAGACGGACATGGCCATATCGACTCACGCTGATCAAGAATATATATGTATATGGGGTCGGAAATGTTTCCTTCTCCCTGTTGCATACATTCGCAGAACTTTAGTTTCCCCTTTTGCCATTTTCAATGGGAACAGGGTATAAAAAGCGATACCTAAGGGGTTTGGTTTGTGTTAATCGCTAAAATATCTCCAAACTCTCCCCTCAAGCTATCGCCAAACTCTCGCATTGTCGAGCGATATAAGTAACAGAACACAATGTTTGCAGGGTATAATTTAATATTTATTTTGGAATTTTTTGTGCTAGGACTAGTCTGCACTTACAAGTAGAGAAACATTGTATAGTCCCTTTATTTCAAAGCTATTCTTATCCCAAAGATAATCAATTTCAACTTCCTCCTTTTCTTTTTGAAAAAAAACAAGAAAGAAAGTCGGTCAAGCCCGACTATAACATACTCTGTACCAAGAAAATCGATCATCCGATCTTCTTCATTCCTTTGGCGGATCGATAAGTTATCCTAATAACTAAATATGTCAAGAAGGAACAAGCCATCTATCTTCAAAACTGTGATCTGCCTGCAGACATAAGAAGCTCTCTTACCATCTCTGAGATCTGTGCGTTCATACGGACAGACGGACAGACAGACGGGCAGACGGACATGGCTATATCGACTCGGCTGTTCACGCTGATCAAGAATATATATACTTTATGGGGTCGGAAATGTTTACTTCTGCTTGTTACATACATTCCCACATCTTCATGATCCATTTTCAATGGGATCAGGGTATTAAAAGCGATACCTCAGGTGTTTTGTTTATGTAAAACTAATTTCAAAACTATTTCCAAACTCTCCTGTCAAGCTATCGCTAAACTCTCGCATTGTCGAGGAATATAAGTAACACCACAACATATTTGCAGGGTATAATTTAATATTTATTTTAGAATTGTATGTGCTAGGTTTAGTCTGCACTTACAAGTTGAAAAACATTGTATAATTCTGATTGATGTATTACATTTAAATAGTCCCATTATTTCAAAGCTATTCTTATCCCAAAGATAACCAATATCAACTTCCTCCTTTTCTTTTTGAAAAAAAAAAATACTCTATGGTTTACCATTTCTTTGACACTTTCAATACCTGGCGCCTAAATTCGTTCGACACGCTCTCTTCTTTACTTGCTTACTTATCAGGTAAATAAAGCGCATTTGTGATTATAAAATGTTCATCACTTTTGCGTTGTATAGTATAGTTATAGTACCTACTACTACGCCTTTCGCGATTATGAAATTCTTTACTTTAGTGATTAGATACGCCACACGCTACACTAACTACATACAATTAAGTGTGTAGAGCCGTTGTGTTGTTCTTTTTTTGTTCTATCTTGTCTACAACTAATATTATAGCAAACAATTACATATTTGTTTTATCGACAAGAACTTTGCCTTATCTATCTCCCTTTTGTTCATATATGATCCATACCAGGAATTGCCAAGAGTCTGATGACTGATAAGTGGTTGAATGGCTAATCTGAATGGAATGTTGGGGCGGTTTTTACCCGAAATAAATCATAAATCACTTTTGAGCAATAAATATGTGTTTATTTTCGAAAGCAAACACTTAGATTAAACAAAATCTGTTGAATAAAGCTAAACATAATTAACATACAACAAATATAAGCTGGTAGTAAATACAATATTTGTTCATAAATCTTAAGGCCAGTTCCACAACGAGTACTAATAAATTGTTCGAGGCGCTTACAACTGCAGCAAACTATAATTTCCAACATTATTTATAATGCATTATCGGCGGGCGAGCTGTCGCAAAGAACTGAAAACTATGCAGGCGAGCCGGCGGCGGGTAGGCAAAGTCAACGTCGCTGCCAACAGATTGTCGCAGCTGATTGCCAGCCGGAGCTTCAGCCAGAGCCAGAGCCAACAGCCGCCACCAGCCTCGGCTTGGTTCACGTTGGCGGTCTGCCCACTTCAAAAGCGGCAGCGACGTGACTGCGGCATTGTTTACAAACAAACAAGTGGCAGACAAAATCGACGACGACGAAGTAGCCACCGTTGATACAGGCGGCTCGATTCGGACTCCTAACGGCACAATATTCCTCTTGTATCAGCGAGGGGCGGCATAGAAAAGACAATGGCACCGCACAGATTAAGTTGGCGACAATTGTGAAAAATCAAGTTTAAATGAAAGTTTTTATTTAGAAAATGTAAGGGGTATTCCCCAATTTTTTTTTCTTTTGTAATCCTGTAATCTATTTGATTGAAGTTGAACTTTTTTGAAACATTTATGGTAGTCAATAAATGGTGGAAAAGAATTTGATAACCAGCAAAAGAGCCGATTAATCATTTGCTAATTTCTAAGAATTGATCAAATACCTTTAACTACAAACAGTACTTGGAAATGTGAACTTTAAGTTTCAATTAAAATAGTTTTTAATGGAAATATGCAGCCACTTTTTTCCGCTACACGACTAGACGAACATTGTGATGACAATTTAAAAAAAAATATTTTTCTTTAATAATATCTTTTGGCATTCCCAAATTTCAAGGTAATTCCTTACCCGAACCACTGTAGTTCCTCGCCTAAGAAACTAGGTTTTCTAAGATAAAGAGCGCAAACGTCTACTAATGAAAAAACCGCATACAAAAAAATTTTTTTCCGAGATTTTCGGGATATCTGATATTAAATCAATCCCAAACGTTGTCAAAAATCGGTCAATCCCGGAATTTTTTATTTCAAGTACGAATAGGATTGACTTGATGTTGGATATTTCGGATCTAATGCGATGTTTTCTTGAAAGTCAATAAAAATTAAATGTTGAGCTTGATTTTATCCCACTATTTTTATTCCCTTGCAAAGCGTATTACAATTTTGCGCAGAACAACGCATTGAAATATTCATTTCATACCCCATAAACTATATATATTCCTGACAAGGGGGACGAGCTGAGTCGATTGAGCTTGTCCGTCCGTCCGTCTGTCTGTTTCTGCGCGAACTAGTCTCTCAGTTTTAAACCTATCGAGCTGAAATTTTGCACAGAGTCTTCTTTTTGCTGCACACTACTAATATGTCGGAGCCGACCCGATCAGATGACTATATCTCATAGCTTCCATAGGAACAATCGGTCGGAAAACTAGTTTTAGTGAGAAAAACTTTTTTCTTTTCAATGGAAACGTTTGCAAACTTTGTAATCGTAGGATTTGTATATTTTTTTATAATTCTACCAAGTTTTATTAAAATCGGACAACTATATGGTATAGCTGTCATACAAAAGATATGTCTGAAAAATAGGCTTAGTTCGAAAAACTTTTTTGTTTTAATGGTAGCATCCTGCTATTTTGTATTTGTTTCTTTCACATGCTTTTACATAATTTTACAAATTTTTGGCCAAATCGGACGACTATATCATATAGCTCCCATACGAACGATCGGTCGGTAAATGGGATAACGCGTATTTTTGCAAATATTTAAGCGAGCAATTGCAAGGTTATAAAAACTTCGGCACAGACAAAGTTAGCTTAGCTTTCTCGTTTTCTTTTTTTATGGCTGAGCTGCGTACTTTGAGTGTTGGTGGAGCCTAAGTACTTAAAGCACACCATGTCACTGTATTTAAGTAATATTGAATCTAAGAAAAGTCGGTTGTTTACTCTTGTCATAAAACACAAAAAATATTGTTGATATTTCATTATAATGAAAGCATAATGCCACTGACCACAATTCTCTGAGGAAAGTTCTTGACGCCACTTTATAAGTTTTCACTTTATTTCAGAGGTCGGCAATGACAGCAGAGACGTCAGCAGAATTTAAGCCGCTGACATGGTATTTGTGAGTCAGAATTAAACATTTCTCTATGTGCTGAGCACATTAGACCATTGATCTTTAAAGCTCAATATTCTCTGTCTTTGCTTACATCGTCGACAGCGGCCGAGCAAAAAAGTATCAAGCTATACATACACAGAAAAATAAGGAAGATCCAATTAGAGTGTATAGTTTTAAATATCCTTTTTTTTTAATATTAAAAAGCACATTTTTCATATCCTTTGGATGATTTTGTTATCCTTTGGATGAAAATTTAAGATCTATTTAACATTAAATGGATATTTTAATAATAAAAACAGGATATTTAAAAGTATCCATTTCAAATGGATACCGAAATCATTATATGAAGATTTTTAAGTATTCTTTTTTGAATAAACACAAAGGTAACTCAATTATCTACAAGCCGCGTGCAGGAAAGACAATTCTAAATATCACACTATAAATTTGAATAATGAAAGTTAACGTTAAGTCATGTAGAAAAACTACCTGCTTTATGTAGGAATTAGAAAATTAAACAAGGCATGAAGATCAGTTAAATGCTGCGTGGAAAAAGGCAAAAGCTTATTTCCAAATTTCTTCTACACTTTTCAGGCAGCAATCTGAATAGCACACTGAAATTTGGCTTTAAAGTTTCTTAAAAGCATTCATGAGCGCGTGGAGAGGTTCTAGACGGAAACCATAGCTCAAAATCAGTATACTAAATCAGTGTTAAATTTCCCATTCAAACAACTGTTTTTCCTATGCCGATTGCCACATAAAGAAAAACTAAACGAAACGTTTTGTTGATCCCAATTCGCTCACCATTGCTTGTTGCTGCCCCTTATTTCATTGATTTGCGGGTGCTTGCCGCACGAGTGCTCGATAGTCGTTTAGACTAGGATGTCGGCATTTGTGTACAAGTTCCCAAGACAAGGTAAGCGAGCTCGTGACAAGGTAAGTGAAAAAATAAATTTCATTTGTAAGTTTTTCAAAAGACAGACTTTCCCCTTCATTGTGTAGTGCGGATAGTTGTATTTTTGTTTGTTGGTGAATGGGCTGGTCATAAACGTGGCATTTTAGATTTTCAGCTGCATGTTGATATGAGCAGATGTGAACATAATGTCAAAGCTAAATTTTAATTTAGTTTCTACAAATTAAGTTTTCTCTATTTACGAACATTTTCTCAGTTTCTTTGCTGACATAAAGCTTCCATTTCCACAATGCCGGCTGATTGCTTAGATTTGCAAAGTGCCGATCGCTGTTAAAACCTCTAAAACTATTACTGATCATGAAAAGTACATTGATTCCAAAATTTGTAAGTAAAAATCATGGTAGAGTGGCCATAGTACAGCTGGTTCGCCAACAAATGAAGACCTAACCTGTACTGAATAGTTAAGAATGAATTGGATCACAGAGATTTGAGCAAAAGTGACACTTTTTAGGCTTCAAAGTTATATGTATTATTTTACAGTTTTCTTATTTTGCCGCGCTCTCGCATTAGGAACTCAGTGCATCTATAAAAACAATTTATGCTGGCATAATCGATATACTTTCGAATTTACAGGCACTTACTTTATTCCAAACACCCCCACAGCTGTGAAGTTATGCCCCAAAAGACCGCTTTTGCATATTTAATAAAAAAAAAATACTAGATTGTCTATGTTTACTCAAATATAGGCAAATAACTTCGTCAATCGCTAAGCAAATTCATTGGGAAAACATTAGCTGAACGGAGAATTGAGTGAGCTTTTATAACAAAACCTTAGAAAACATAAAAAAGAATAAGATAGTTAAAAAAGCGGTTGCCAAAGTAGAAATTCATAAAAAACTGTTGAAAGTATCTCATTAGTAGACGAATTTTCTCAGCCATCGAGTTGACTTTATAAAATGTACTAGATGTACTTTTGTCGCTAACGGAATTGGCCACAATCAGACGGATCATGCACAAGTAACTTCAATTAAAATACGTTAAGTTATCTTGAAGTAGTATTTGGGCAATTGCTTCAGAATTTAGGAGTATTTAAGGAAAACCAAGTATGAAGAAATGCCATACTCAACCGGTTCTTCAATATGCACTGGGTCCCTTAAAAAGAGTGTTCAGACCGTTGTTAATACTCTGTTATTGGTCGAATAATATTTTCACAGATTTAATGCAACAAACTAAACCGCATAATTTGGGGATACAATGGGGGGTGTCCTAGAAATTCCAGAAATTTTCGTATAAGCGATTGGATTTTAATCTAAACTACAAAAACCTGTGGAAAGTGAGAGTATTAAAAGCTACTAGATTGTAAAGCAATTGGTTTCAAATCTCTCTAGTTTAGTCGTCCAATATGGTACCCCTGAATGAACGAAATGAAACCATTTAAACGAAAATCTCTAGAGATATCTAGGACACATCCGTGACGACGAACCGTCGATAACTGATCAATCATATCATATTATGCACATATCTCAAAATAAAAGTATTAGGCTAGACTTAAACTTAAAAATTCCAAGCTAGCAGTTGCAGTATATTTGAAAAAGTGTAATTGATAACTAATTAACGAAGATTCTTCATTTTTATTTTAGTTAAACTAATAATCAATAGACCTTAAAAAACGTTTATTTCTAAAAGTAGTTCTATTTTTAACAATATCTCTTCAGTTTCAGAGAATGCATTGAAAAATACTGCACTTATTCGGGCATCGATTAGTACAAATTGTCATCCGTCGTCTCCACGGTGCACCTCAAAGCGTTGCCATATTTTGTTGCACAATTTCACGCTTCGGATTTCGTAAATCGTCGTTCAACGGCAGGTGGGTGCGGTGGGTAGGGGTGGTGCATATCAGGTAAAAAGAGTGCGCCGCGCGCTTATCACATATTTTCTGTTTACTTCTTCGATTTCTAAATGGAAAAATTGTCGAAATAGCAGCCGGCAGATAAGCCTCATTTTCTTCTCCTCCACCTTAAGCAGCTGGTGGCGGTGGCCTGTCAGCTTAGACCGGGAGCGTTTCAGTAGCGGGCACAGCGGGCGGTGTGGTGGCCCGCGATGTGGGCGGCTTATAGACTTGGCCGTCGTCACCATCATCGTCGTCGTCGTCATCATCATCATCATTAGCATCGTCGTCATCGACATCAACCACATGGATATTGTCGTCCAGTGGCGTTGCTGAGGTCTGCAGAAAATGCACTTTGGTCGAGCTGGTCGAGTTATTATTCTCCGCCAGCAGCTGATGGTGGAGGTGATGGTGATGGTGGCACCCAATCACACTGCTCGGCGCATAAGCCGCTCGAAAACGCAACAGATCGCCCACATAGGTGGCCGTGATCACGGCATAGACAACGCCCAGGACGGCGCCGGCCAGAACGTCGGACCAGTGGTGCCAATAGTCGGCCACTCGACTCAGCGACACATAGCAGGCCGCCATCAGCAAGAGGAATTGGAGTATGTGACGCAAGACTCTGGTACTACCTCTGCCCTGCCACACGCTATGCACATAGAAGGCCAGCAGGCACATGGAATAGAAACTCAGACTACTGTGGGCACTGGGAAAGCTGACATGTAGTTCACGTATTTGTCTGGCCGAAATATTCCGATTACTGCAATAGAACTGCTCCACATACAGTTCAGCATTCTGGGCATCCGAACAGCTGCTGCCGTCATGCAAGCGGGGCAAACAAGCGTTGTAGAAGTGTGGACGCAGTCTGCCCACCACATGTTTGGCCAATTCGGTGGTCAGATAGGTGGCAATGAAACCAAAACTAAAGGTGGCCTGTGAACGGCAAAGATTCCGTAGGTAAATGCGCATACGAAAGTGTTTGCAGATGCGCATAATTTCCACAATGCTGATGAAGAGCATGGGCAGGAGGAGCATCATGACCAGCAGCATGGGTACGGTAATGGTGCATTCGTGATACGGATAGCGTAGGGTTAAATCCGAGCAGAAGAAGCCACGTTTAAAGGTGAAGGTACGCATGGTGGATGGTAGTTGGGGGTAGAGATGATTCGGAGTAAGCTGGGAACTTTATAATGATTTTATGATGTTTTGTCCTTTAAAGTTTTTTGAAGCATTTATATTTCGGAGTAGATTCGGAGTTCAGTTTAATAACAATTAATTGTTCATCTGTTAAAGTGGTGGGAAAATATTGATTATATATTTGTCTGGGTTTTTTTTAATATTTTGTATTATTTTAGTCAACGTTTTTAGACTTTGGACTTAAAGTTTAAATCTCTTAATATTTTAAGGTATTTTGCCTGATAAGTTTTTTAATTTTTTTTATGGGGTTTCAGAAGTGCATTTTTTCGGAGTGTTATTACAGTTTGTAGGAAATTGTTGATTAACTACTCGGCTGGGTTTTTTTGAAATATTTTATTTTATTTTAGTCAGTTTTTTTGGATTTTCGAATTAAATATTTTTAGTATTTAAGGTATTTTTTTTAAAGTTCTTATCATTGGGTTTCAGAACTTCATTGGCCGTAGGACTGTTAATATAGGTTGTAGGAAATTTTGAATTAGATATTTTTCTGGATTTTTTGAAATATTTTTTTAAGAATTTCACTCAGCGTTTTTGGATATCGGATTGGTGTGGACTCTTAGCTTAAAAATTAAGTATTTAAGTAATTTTATTCCATTTGTTTTTAAGTTTTTTTCGTTGGGTTTCAGAAATTCTTTGATTTCGAAGTGTTAATATAGGTTGTGGGAAATTGTTAATAACCTATTTTTCCGAATTTTTTGAAAAATTTTTAAGTATTTCAGTCTACGTTTTTGGATTTCGGATTGGGTTTGAAGTGTTAATATAGATTGTCTGGACTTTTTAAAACATTTGAATGTTCATTAAAATTTTAAGTATTTTATTTACTTTGTTTTGAAGTTCTTTACATTGGTTTCGGAGTGTTATTGTATTTTGTTTTCATACAAATCAACAAAAACTTCCATTATTGGTGGGCTTTTAATTTAATTATCAGTTTGGTTTCAAATATACTTTAGTTGATTTTTTGTTCAATTGTTGGGAAGTTTACAATTCGGAGTAAATTTTTGGTGTGTGATTTCAAAAATCACTTATAAATTGGTTGATAAATATCAATTATTATAAAATATGATATATGTATTGGTTGTTTACTTGTTTACATAAGAAGTTCTTAAAATTTATGAGCTTAAAAACTTTTACAAAAATTTTTCAGCATTATATAGTTTTACAATATTCTTGTTAATTTCAAGAAATTATTGTATTGCAGAACTCGGAGAATATGTTTGACCCGATTCATGGATTTGCTTGATAGATTTACTTCAATTAATAACAATTATAAGCTAAGCACCGAATTCACTCAAAGTAAGGATCAATAAGACGACTTTTAAGTTTATTTAAGTTTTAACTTCATTTAGGTATATTTTTTTTTTTTATATAGTTTAAATTTAAGAGCTAAATCAGCTAGAATTCCAACTCTGGGTGTGATTTATTTGCTTTAAGGGCATGATTATTAGATAAGAAATTAATCTAAAAGTTTAAATTGTTTTGGCTTGCAATGTGTTTATATTTTAAATTTGAATTTTGTCTATTAAGGTTTAATAACTTTTTAATTTTTATGAGTAATTTTTTATATTTTGGTCATGGTTGTATTTTGAATCACTATTGCAATATAAAACAGTTTTATGAGTTGATTCGGAGTAAGTTTCGGGATGAGTTTCGGTGTAAGTTTCGGGGTACGTTTCGGAGTAAGTCGAGGTGATTTTCGGAGTATGTTTCGGGGTTAGTTTCGGAGTACCTTTGTAAATTATGGTGAGTTTTTGTATTTTAAACTCTTTTTTTAAATTGTTTTAAAAATTTCGTAGTATTTTTAATTATTTCGTACAATTTTTTAATTGATCATCTGTTAAGGTACTTGTAAATTGTTGATTCGATAATTTTTTGTGGTATTTTTTAAATATATTTTTTTTATTATTTTAGTCAACTTTTTAGGTATTTCGAATTAAACAAGTAGTTCATTAAAGATTTAGTTATTTTATTTTGATATCCTTTTGAATTTTCGGAGTATTTTATTGTATATTTTCAAAAAAATTATAACGTAGGTTTTGAAGTTATATAGTCAATGTTAATCCAGTTGTTATCCATTTAGGAGCAAATAAGTTAGAGTTTGAATAGTTTTCACAGTATTAACGAACAGAACGCTACAATTCAGTGCAAATTCGGAGTCAACTTGTACATAAATTTAAATATTTAATCCATTTAGGAGTTCTTTATGAATCATTTATTACTTGTTTATTCAACACTTTTGACTGGGCTAAGACTTTAAGTGATTTATGGTTTTCTTTTAAACAACATTTGATACATTTACATGTAGAACCCTTTACGGAGTAATTTTACAACCATTTTGTGGGAGTATTTTTATGGCAATCGATTAGAATGTATTTCAAAACACTTGCCCATTTCATGGATTATTCATATTAGCAATTCTTATCGCCTCAGCTCAAGTCTGATCTTTTGTCACTTGTTAAATTTTATGATTGCAAAATCAAAAAAAAGAAATAGAATAGCAAAATATCACAATACATTTTGTTGTCTATTCCCAATCACACAGACTCGACTCGGTTCCCCGGCGCGTAATCAAATTTTTTTATGTCAGACCAATCTGTTTCGATTTTTTTTTGTTTTTTACTCTGTACGTTCATTCACTTTTTCGGCTGTCACACAAATTGCGCATTTATCATGGCGAATTTTCGGCTGCTTTCTAAAAACAAAGAAAAAACTACCAACTGTTCGCACACGAATTTTCCAAGCGTCGAGTTCAAAGGCAATTTCCATTTGTTTGTGTTCCACCACGTGCGAAACTCTCAAAATTAAATAAATTAACTTTATTTCCGTGGGCCAACTAAGTTGTCAGTTGTCTGTCTCCTTCAAGCGAGCCAAACGAACCGCTTTGGTCGCACTCCGATCGATGTCTATGGGGCGATATGCGGCAACGCTGACGTTTTGCTTTGAGTGGTGGACTCGGCGACGATCGCGTCGTCGTCCCCAGAAGAAAAACCCACCACAACGTGGAGCAGAAGGTTTTTCAATGTTGTGTGTATATATTTTGCATTGATATTGAATTTCTTCTTATCACTCGACGTCGTCGTCGTCGTTGTTGCGGCCGCACAGTCTGTGGCAAAAGCAGGCGTACGCGCGCTCGCTCTGCTTGTCCAGGTCGCTAATGAGGAAATTGTTGGAATTGTTTCAGGGTTTACTTTGCTCAGTTTGTTTAGGTTGTGTTTATTTGCCTGGGACTTGGGCACTTGCGCATAATGAAAGAGTTGCATTTACTTGGGATGAAGATGGAGGTTGGAGGAGTGGCTTCTGTTGTTGCCCATTGGAGTAGGTCAGCGTCAACGTGACTTAAGTTTGTATTGCTGAATGCCTTGCGCTTGGGCTTTCGGTGTGCCGGCTCGGTTCGGTTCGCTGCGTGCTTTTATGGCATTTTGTTGATGTAGGTCGTTGCACGGGTGCCTCATGAGTAAGCGCAAGCTGAGATTGAAACGGAGGCTGCTGTGTGGTAATGGAGACGACGACGACTGCGACGACGGCGACTGCCTATGCAGCGCATAAGTTGCAGCAAGTTTATGGCCACTTTGTATTTACACTACGAATCGAAGGCTTCTTTATGGCAAATAACCATCCAACTGCTCAATTTACATAGGAATTGCCAGGGGGCATGCAACTATTTTGCTGTTAATTTATGCTAATGAAGGAAATTACTCCGAATTGGACAGAGAATAATGTCAATTGTATGGTTTAATGGGATTTCGAATGAATTGCAGGCGACGAAAGGAAACAAAGTCACGTAATGGGGCTTAACAGGGATTGGGGTAGGATGGAGATTACTCCGAAAAAAATAACAAATTTACAGGAATAGTATATATATTAAGAGACTTGTGGTAATTAATTATTATCTGGATGCTATTAACACTAGGTTTTTGTTGGTAAAATACGTGTTTTTGAGGAAGTGACCAGAGAGTCCCTAAGAGTCCAATCGCTGAGAGAAAAGCTAATTCAACAGCAAGTAATCGATTTCATATTTGACATATTAGAAGCTACAGAAGATATTATACTTTTGATCAATATAGAAAATAATATTGGGAGAAAAGATGTGAAGTGAAAGTAAGTGGGGTTTTTGTAGCCAAAGAAAAATGGTGCAAAATATTTTAAATTTTAAAATACGAGTGTGGATCTTTGGTAATACAAAGACATTGCTAGTCCAGATACTTCCACACAGAAAAAAAAAAAACAAAAAAGATCCATTTGGAATGGATATGTCTTATATAACCTTTTTATTATCCAGCGAACTGTAAATTCATTCAAATGATCATCATTTTTAATTTCCTTTGGATGATTTTTGGTTCCGTTGGATGATTAAAAGGATATGTTAGCCATATTCTTTCCAGATGGATACCGGAAATCATCCAATGGTTATTTTTGACTATCTTTTTTTTTAACTATGCATCGATTGGGGTGTTTTTCCATAGCAAAACTTTACAGGAGAGATGTTTTATTCCAAAATACAAGCTACAGATTAGCAATTACCTTAATTTCTTAGCATTAAGATTGCTTGCTTCTTTCGCAAACCCAAATGTTGGGCCTAATTTATATTTCCATTTACTGCACCAAAGATATTGACTGACATTAAATATCTCAAGCAACTTTCCGACTGCACCCTCAACAAAAACTTGCATAAGCAATTTATTTGTTTTGAAATGAGCTAATAAAACTAGCCAATATATCAAAAATATATATACCGATATTTTGGACGATATTGAAAAAGTATTATTTCTATATAAATATTTAAGAGTAAAAATAAAAATGACATCAACATTTTCGATATTTTAAAAAAAAATCACAGTTTTTTCAGAATAGACACTTAAAAATCTATGATCAAAGCTCCAAAAACTGAAATTCAGGGCAAGGTTCGGTGCGGGGGTCTACTAAGTAAAAGCTAGCCTAATCTCATATAAATGGATTTATTTTGCCACAACTTGACACAAGTCTTTTATTCTATGCATTAATAGCGAAATATATCGAGCTTCAATATAAGCAGGAAAGCAAACCACTCGAATATTAGTACTGGTTCGGTTCAGTGGTTCACACGGTTTCTGAACCGCCAGTTCGGTTCATTACTTGATTTTTGAAGCTACCTGAACCGCGCTTTCGGTTCGCATTCGGCAGGATTCCTTGAGGAATGCCCTTTGAAAACAAAGAATGTCGGCCAGAAATAGCTTCGACTTATGTTGGAACCACTATTTATCATATTATTTAAGAAAAAACTCTCCTGGCTAAGATTTTAATAAGTTAAAGAAGTGTGTACTACAGAAAAATGAAAATATTGTCCTCTAGAGGAGAGAATGCAGATTGATGACAGGTATTTCAATAGATCGGCGAGCCTTACACCGGCACTAACTTAAAGAACCGGTTTGAATCCCTGTATGTTAGTATTAAATAATTTATTGACCGGTCAATTGAATTGTGGTAGATTTAGAAGTTGTGAATAAACAGATCTATTAAACCTTTTTCCAAGTAGAAGGGATCTTTTTCAGAATGTTCACAATTTAGAAGGTCCGGCTTGAAACAAACCAAAACGTTTCTCAGGCTCGGATTGCAGCCTTGTCAAATAAAGATTAAAAGATGTGTATCTTTATTTATTTACAACAACAGAAGTTCAATATTGTTTATATTGATAAAAACTTATTTTGAATGAAATTTTTTTTAATATCCCTGAGTTGACGCACTCTAATAGTTGTCATCAATAGAAGCTCATTTTTTTGAACATAAAGACGAGTTTATTATATATTCTCCATACAATATTAAGTATACGAAATGCTGCATCAGCTGAAGTAACGGAAAATATCACCAACAAATTATTCGATATCCGATAAATCGAATCAGAAAAATATATTGCAAACATATATCGTACTTTTGGACCATAATGTCGATTTTTCGATTTAACGATATTATTTCGGGCATCCCTACTAGGCACCAAAGTTAAGTATGTTAAAAGGTTGGTGAGGATTCCCGAAGATTCTTGTGAGCTGAACACGAATCTTGATAAAGCACAAAATAAAGATCAGACGTGATAGACCATTTCCAAACAAGATTCCTGTTCAGCCTACGAAAATCATCTATCTAGTCACACTTCCAACCCTTCTTTAAAGTGGACCTTGTTGCCTTGTGTTATTATAGTACATTTTTTGGATTTTCTAGCTAGAAATAATTTTTGCTTGGCACTGAATGGCTTAGTGCATTATCTAATAAAGATCCGTTTTATAAGTCATATCCAATATTTCTTATAGTTTTGTACGAGTACGTAAAGTAGAATGATAACATTAGTAAATGTGGTTCAATCGTATCAATCGTTTGGTATCTTAAATAGGTCCCTTATATTCAATATTTCAACCAATTTGTAGTGTTTCATATAAAGAGAGGAAAAAGAAGAAGAAAGTTTTAAGGCACGAACCCAAAGAAACCTCAGGATCGAAAAATTATGAAACCGGTTCGTGTCTCCCAACTTTTTAATTTGGTTCCTAACCCAAATTTGTATAGGCTTTAACAGTCATTTAAAGATTCAAATACCTTGGTGGGTTTTAAGAAAACTAAAATATCAGATTTTTTAATAGAGTTCATGATACAATTATATAAGGTAGAGCAAAGTTTGACATTATACCTTCAGTTCAGTCCACATTTTTTTAGTTTGATTCTGTCACTCGAAGTGAAATTTTGTCGAATGCTCCTATATTCGATTGCCGACGGCAAATTTTTGGGGGTGAGTTTTTGTGTGCAACATAAGAAACTATGGAAATCTCCTTGAATAAAATATTCACGAGCTCTCAAGTCCGTAGATTGACAATTGGGGGGAAACGTCTACATTGGACAGAAGAAGATATATCCCAAGTTATTTGTCTCCATGCTCCACGCGCATATACAGGGTTGTCCATATTCGACGGACCCATCTGGCAACGCCATAACTTTTGACAGAGATGTCAGATCGCTTAATGACATACCGCATTTGAAGCGTCAGTCCAAGCTGATTTTTACCATGGAACAATACACGCCACGCGAGCGCTCTGAAATAGTTGAAATTTACATTCAACAGAACAAGTCAATTGTGAAAACAAAATTATCATGTCCGATGAAGCCCATTTCACATTGAATGGGACCGTAAATAAGCAAAATTGCCGTATTTACGCCACTGAAAATCCTCAGGAGATTCAAGAAGTGCCTCTTCATGACGAAAAAGTCACAGTTTGGTGCGGCGTTAGTGCGAAAACGGTCATTGGGCCGTTTTTCTTCCAAAATGAAAATGGCCATGCTGTTACCATCAACCAGGAGCGTTATCGCGACATGATGACCAACTTTGTGATGCCAATTATTCGTCGAAAGCGTATGAGGCAGTTCTGGTTTCAACAAGACGGCGCTCCACCGCACACAAGTCGTTTGATGTCGAAAAGTGGTGATTTGGACTGGCCACCGCGTTCGCCCGATTTGACGCCGCCTAACTTCTTCTTGTGGGGATATTTGAAGTCAAAGGTTTACGTTAACAAGCCAAGGACCGTAGAAGAGCTCAAGGACAACATTCGTGAAGAAACAGCCGCTATTCCGGCCGAAATGTTGGCGAAAACGATGGAAAATGCTGCAAAAAGGGCACAATACGCCATCAACGCCAGAGGCGGCCATTTGAGAGATATCATATTCAAAAATTGATGTAAACAAATCTACTTGGAACAAATTAAATGATTAAGATTGCCAACCGCCAAATTTTTATTTTTTTCTTTGATTTTTTTAAAAAAAAACATGGGTCCGTCGAATTTGGGCAACCCTGTAGACATCTGTTGAAAAAGGGATTTCCTTTGCCTAGCGGATGGACTTTGCAAAATTGGTCGCAGATGGTGGATGTTCAACCAGGAACATTGGATTTTATTTTGGAGCTAATGAAGAACGCAGAAGATTTATCCGACGAAGACAAAGTATGCGTTCTTTCTTTTGACGAAATGAAAGTAGCAGCTGTATTCGAGTAAGACCACTCGCGAGAGGCAGTGAATGTGATTCTTAAAATTTTTTTTTTTTCACACACACACACACACTAAATTTGTGTATATGTGCCCTGTCTCTCTAGCTCTTACTTACACACTTTCCCTTACATTCTCACCGTGGGTCACTTAGCAAAAACTGTCAGTCCACATTTTTTAGTACTGGTATCGTGATAGAGTTTAACTCATGGAAAAAATATATTTTGCATATATAATTTTTATTCTTAATTATTTTTTATGTTTTATAAAAATTGCCAGATTGTTCTATGAAATATTAATTAATATTAATCTAGCTAATTTAAAATATTTCAAGGACAATAGCAATGCCAAAATTTGATTCAAATCTTAAAAATGCACTAGATTAATTACAACTGGACTGTCATCTATTTCATTGTTAACCGAACCTCGAACCGAACCTTAAAGTTAAGACTGAACTCATAGCTCATATCAAATCATGGCCATGACAAAATTTTAGCTACAGCCTAGCGACTTCTTCTGATATTTGGTCCGTTTTTAGTGACTGATTACATACTTACAAACGTGTGGAAAAGCTCAATGGCACTTTAGGAAAAACTAACAGAATAACATAATAATAAGTTTCAGTTTAGTTGGTACAGAGTATATTGCAGGTCAGGTTAACCATCTGTCTTACTTGTTTTAACTGAGCTTAAATTTAACCTAACTTGAACTTAAATTAAATGTTGGTGTTCACACAAATATGACCTAAAGTAAAGGACCTAAAAAGGTCAACCTGACCTAAAACAATAATATTACATCACCAAGGTCACCAACCTTCACCACTATTGTAAAGGCCTTATACTAAAATATAAAGCTTGTAATTTTTAATAAACTTATACGATCAAACAAATTAAAATTAATCCTTCACTAAATCGATCCCTAACCACAATTATTATCCATCAAAAAAGCCCCACTTGTTGCTCGTAAATAATACAGAAACCACTGTACACCCAAAGCCATATCAATGAACGGCCGCCGCACGCGCCAAAAAATACAAACAGATATGCCTGATCTTTGGCTGTAAGTAAGTATATAAGGTGACTGGTTTTGGGAATCTTCCATTAAAAAATAACATTAAATTGAAATTTGCTTAAATACGCAAACCCAGCGATTGTCATTCACAAGTTACACAAGCACCCTCAGGGTATCGGGTCCAAGTAAATAAGAAAATGCCATTCAGACGTCTGAGCCCCTCCCCTGTCTGTAATGTAAATAGCAGCAACAAAAGTCATGAAATATCACTGACTTGGCAGGTGCTCAGGTTTGGAAATTTAAGGAGTACTTCCTGTCTGCACTCAGCAAAATACCCAAAATGAGAAACTTGCTAAGAGTGAGAAAATGGTTTAGTGTCCCGACTACTGATCTAATCCGCTCTGATCTCTCCCCCCATTATGCCCACAAATATGACGAATACGCAAAAACGCATAAAGATAAGAACACTTTTAAAGCTACTGCTCCCCGATAACACAACATTTCTCAATGAGCCAGAGAGAGAGTTTTGCAAGTGAACAAACTTGGCAATGGCATTCCTCAATTCTGAGGGTGGACGGCAGCAAACAAATTGTTTACGCTGCGACAATATAATTTGCAATTTTGCGGCTTGTTTATTTGTGTTTACATTTGCATTTCTATGCACTTTTTGTGCGAGTAGTTCATTCATACACAAAGTGGCGACAGGTGGAGATAGACACGTGCTTGGCACAGGAAACAGTTTTATACGGAACTGATGTTAAATGTAGAGAAGAATATAATGATTTAAATTGATATCAGCCAAGTCAGTCTCACATGATTATTTCATTGAATATTAATATACTCGCTGTAGCAGAAAATATTCAAACTAAATCAATATAATGTAATAATATTATATCAATAATCATCAATAATAATATCATTATATATGGCTTATTGCTGCCTAATTTTACGCTTCGAGAACTATTGAAAAGTTATTTGAAACTAGGGAAAAAGCCATATAAATCTAGCTATTAAAGTTCATCTAAAAGGTTGGAAAGTATAATGTCTTTTGATGTTGCACTTATTATTTAGAACCATTTTCAAATTTGATTTGTTAAGCTAAATTTTTCATACAACATTAAAAACTTGCCACATGGATCATTTTCTACTAACAACATTTCCAATATTTGTTTATTTCAAATTTAAAATATTCAAAGGAACAAAGAAAAATAAATTATAAAATATTAATAAAAAGCTTAAAACGTTCATTCGTTTGTCAAATTTCTACTTGACCTTTCAAAGGGCCTATTTTTAGACTATTTTAGAGAAACTGCAGAATCAGATGATTGAATTCCTATGGGTAACTACAGGAAAAGAAGTTGGCCAAAATTCTGACGCCACACATCAAATTGTCAGATGCAACAAGAAAGACAGTCGGTCAATCCCGACTATAGCATACTCTGTACCAACGAAATTATACGCTCAGCATAAATTTTGATGCTGCAGTAGCATCTGAAAACAGCGCTGCTACTGCGCTGCAGCAGCGAACAGTCTTTTGATCATAACTCGATAACCGTTCATCCAATTTTCACCATTCCTTTGGCTGATCGATAAGTTATCCTTATTACTAAATATATCTAGAAGGAACAACCCACCTTAACCTTAAAATACAAACTTTATGTTAACCCAAAAAAAAAACTAACCACAAGAGATTATTAGACTCTTTTTTACGACCTTTTTGATTTTCAAACAAAAAAGTCCTCGCCGCTTGAGGTCATTAGTTGTCGGTTCAATCTTTAATAGCTGTCACTTCCTCATGTCAAAATTGCTATAATTGTTTGGGAATTTCATATTATAATAGGTGCACAAATCGACTCAAACATTAAAGACTACGTTGAGAGAAGCTTTTGCTCATGTGTGCTTAACCATTTGTCCTCACAGTATTAGTGAGAAAGTTCTTCTAGATATCGGTTTCGTTCTCTCCTTCGCTTTGACAGAGGAAGTCTGTACTCACTTCAAACTCGAGTCAGAATAATATGACTTTCAAGTAAGAATCTGAGATTGCTAAGGCTTTTTGGATTGATACACGGATTATTTCAAGCCTTTCGAGCTTGTATTATGTTCGATCTAATGCAACTTGTTATTGAAATTTTAACCCGAAGTTTAAGATCAAATCGTTTTTTTGGGCTGGATTTTGGATCGCCTTTTTTTCCCGTCTGGTAATTTGAAATCTATTCGTTCGAGTTAAATTTGTCCATTTGGCTTTTTCGGTATTTTTATACTCTGTACCAAAGGTTCATAGAGTATAATAAGTTTGTGCAAAAGGTTGTAACATCCAGACGAAAGCACCTCCGACCCCATAAAGTATATATTTCTTGATCAGCATCAACAGCCGAGTCGATATAGCCATGCCCGTTTGTCCGTCTGTCTGTCTGTCTGTCCGTATGAACGCACAGATCTCAGAGATGGTAAGAGATAGAGGTTTGACATGTATGGGACATATGCTTCTTATGTCTGCAGGCAAATCAAGTTTATTTTCAAGTTTGGCCACGCCCCCTGCCGCCCCCGCAATTTAGAAAAAATGTCATATCTCCCACAGTTTTAAAGATAGGTGGGTTGTTCCTTCTGGATATATTTAGTAATAAGGATAACTTATCGACTAGCCAAAGGAATGGTGAAAATTGGATGAACAGTTTTCGAGTTATGATCAAAAGACTGTTCGCTGCTGCAGCGCAGCGCGTATAATTTCGTTGGTACAGAGTATGCTATAGTCGGGCTTGATGGACTTTCTTTCTTGTTATTTTAATTCCATTCTGACAATCAGAGCGGTTATAAAAGTATCTCTAAAAATACCAATTTGTTTTCTGATAAAATCACAAATCACTTTCAATTCCAGTTGCTGAAATAACTAAAAAAATAGGGTTATTGTCCAACAACAGTCTTAAGCAATTTTATTGGATGCATTCAGCATTCCTGATAAATGAAATGTTTTCGGGAAACTTACAATAATTGAGATACTTTTCCTCCAACTCTTTAATCACCAAATAGGAAATGTAGAGTATGAACGAAAAAGAAACCAAATGAAAAAGAGAGACAAAATGATAGAAATGAAAAAGAAAGAGAGGAGATAAGCTATGTAAAAAAATCATTGAAAGAAAATTAATAAAAATAACAACCAATTTACAACGCTATTAGCCAAAAAAAAGGCTTCCACAAACTACACTCAAAAAAAAAAAAAGGCTACCGGCGTTCTAGACCAAACGGGATAGAATTTAAGCCGTTTTGAACTTGAAATTTCAAGTATGATTCGTTCTTGTGTGTACTTAAATTAAGTACGAAAAATTCTAAACTTGAAATATGACTGGTAATATTATTGAAATGAGAACAAACCTTCTTGACTCAAGAACATTTTGTACTCACAGTAAGATTAAATATTCTAGAAAAGCGAGTTCTTAGTTCAAGTACAAAATATGTTAGATTGAGTACAAAATAGGCTCATTTTCGTAGCTCCACAAAGTGCGCAACAGAAAATTTAAAATTCTTAAAATGTTTTGTTTTGTACATAGTTAGAGACATAATCGGGCTTGACTTAAGACCATTATAAGCTTAAAGTATGATTAAAAATATTTTAATAATTCAAAACATACTTAATATATCCCAAAACAGTCTGAAATCAAGTATTTGGGGATTGAAAAAATCGTACTTGATATAAGAATTTTGTACTTAAATTAAGAATTTTCGTACTTACCGTACTATTGACACCGTTTGTACCTAATTCAAGTACAAAGTTCTTGGTCTTTTTTTCTGAGTGTACCCAAAACTAGAACCAAATGTTACTAGTAAGACCCATGAAACTAAAAGTAATGACTCCGTCCAAATCCAAACTAATCTTCTAAAAAAAAAGGTTTCTATCTCACCGTTACAAAGTTTCCTGGTTAAGCCCCAGCCTATCCCAACAATTCCCATGCAATTAAAATGAATTGATTTCAATTCTCTGCACGTGCAATGTACTCAAAGTCAATTCTATACCATAAAGCAAAGCCATTTACAGCAATATCTCTGAAAGCATAATTAATTCAATAAGCATTACCACAATTAGTCATTAAAGTTATTATTTTTAAAGTGAATAATAATTGTTGGCATCTGGCAAAACTGTAAGTGACTAATAGTTACGAATTGAATGAAGAGCGGAAGAATATGCGTACGAACACAGTGACATTTTCCTCCTTCAAGTCTTGTCAAAACTTATAAAATCATAACATTCCAAATGATAATCAACATTTGACAAATCGCACACACAAATTCAACTAACATAACGACTAAATTATCTACCAAATATTGAATAAAAAAGGCACCATCACTGCCAAAAATGCTTGCTAATTTTACAAGTTAACGAGCCAGAGCCGGCATCGCTGTCATTATTGTTGGCCATTTCAATTAGCCAAGCAATAAAACCGAAATAAAAAACTCGTTTCAACTTCGTTCAGGTGATTGAGCCAAAGCTTAGAACTGATTTCAGAAAGCTTTAAGCTTCTCCGCACAGCTGTGAATTGCAACACCTCAGGAATGTTCTTCTGACGTCAGAGCTGCCCATCGTCTACAGGTGCGGATTCACCCAGCCGATCCTCAAGCAATTAGGTCAATTTTTCAAGATGAATCACATTGAGAGAAATTCCCCCCACCACACCAAGCGGCAATTAGCTTAACACTTGAGTGGTCATCGTCATCGTCAGTTTGGTCCATTGCGGCGGTATGCGGTTCCACTTCCCTACCCACTCTCATAAAGATTATGCACACGCATCCCAATATAAAAGTAAAATGTGATGTTCGAACGAAAGAAAGATGAGAACCCCAAAACAGGTATGTGTGCTCCACCATCTCCATCAGCATTATCTGTGGCCAAATGTTGTTTTCTCTTGCTTTCTGAGCCGCAAGTGAAACCAGTTCCTCAATACACTGGATATGTTAACGTTGAGGTCTGCCGTTCGGTGGGTGTACTTTATCTGTTGGGGTGGTGGTGGTTGGTGTGTGCGGTCTGTTTAAAGCAATCGGTGATTATTTTTATCACTCTTGGATTTTGTATTACTGCTAAGCTTATATGCGAGAGATACTTTATGAGTGTGACGAATGGAAGAGTTTACATTTCTGGTTAAGACACTGAGAGAAACGTCTTGGGGGGTTTCTTTTTAGAAATTTAATGAAAATATTTCGCAAATCATTTCAAAGAAAAGTTCAAAAATTGAGGAAGTTTTATATCCGCATAAATCTCTAATAAAACTAGTTAATACATTTTCAGAAATTCTCGAATCTAGACATTTGACACATATTCCTTCAATCAAGTGCTATATCTATATCTATATCTATATCTATATCTATATCTATATCTCTATCTATATCTATATCTATATCTATATCTATATCTATATCTATATCTATATCTATATCTGGCCATAGATCATTGGGTTATGATCTTGGGGTTTTAGTTACAAATTGCGTATCATTGAATATATTCTGAATACAGTTAGCCCGGACTTACAGTAAAGAAAGTATTAAGACATACAAAAATAGATCTTAATTGCGGCCCATTGCTCAGAATCTTATTTCCGCAACGTAATTCTGTTCAATTAATCCCGAAAAATGCAATGCAAATGCTTTAATTTAAACAAACAATTAAGCTCATCCTCTTATCTTATCGGCTTTAAAAAGGTTTTTGACTTTGATGCCAAAAAAAAAATTTCCGGCAACGAGATTGCTGGTAAGAATTATGTTTAAATATGATATTTGTCTATATGAGCTATATGCTATAGTCGTCCGATAATGCCGGTTCCGATACTTGTGCAGCGAATTTGTACTACAAAACTTCGTGCAAAGTGGAAATCGCATAGAAACAGACGGACGGTTTCTTTTATGCGTTACAAACTAAACAATTTTAATATACCCACTGATTTCACCAGTTAGAAAGTCGGTCCAGCCAGACCATAACGTACTCTGTACCTGTCACTACTGTGTTTGCAAGTGCTGCCCATCGCTGCTTCAGCCGGTGGTGCCCAACATACATGTGGACAATCAACAATCGTTCATTCGATTTTCACCATTCCTTCGACGGATCGAAAAATAGTACTGATTACTAAATATGTTCAAAAGGTACGAGCCTTCTATGTTTAAAATTGTGGGAGATATCATGTATTTTGCATATTGCGTTGACTGGAGTGGGCGTGGCATAAATAGAAAGTAAACATGATCTGATTTCAGAAATAAGAAGCTTTTGTCCCCTACATGGCGAAGCACAATCTTCTGCCCTCTCTCTCTCTCTCTGAGATCTGTACGGTCAGATGGACAGACCTACAGACAGACGGACATGGATATATGTATCGACTCGTCTGTTGATGCTGATCAAGAATATATATACTTTATGGGGTCAGAGATGCTTCCTTCTGACTGTTACATACTTTTGCACAAACTAAATATACTCTGTGTACCTTTAGTGCAGAGTATAAATATTAGGAAATTGCTTAAACCCTAGTTTAAACCCAAAAATGAAAACTCGTAGTTCGAATTCTCGATTTTCCCGTTTTACTGCTTTTAAGTGGAACACAAATTGTCTCTCCGCTGGCACTGAAATCAAATTTAAACCATTCGGCACAGGTTTCTATCTGAAAGAATTCTTCTAGCAGTTAATTTTTGAAAACTGAATTGCCAAATCTATGCCTAAAGTCAGAAATAGATTACAAAGCCAACTTAAACGGAATGATGAGTGTAAAAATGTAGATACATTGAGAAAACCATAATGTTTAGAAGGCAATAAATCAAATTCTTAAACTATAAATAATTTGAAAAAAAGATGTACAATTACGATTCTAATTACTTGACTAAGTTACTTTTAATTACTCTTATTATAATAATAATTTACTTTGACTACTTGACTAAACGGACATTAAGAAACCGGGCTAGTAACATTAACCCAAGCCAGAACCATTGCATAACATACGAAAACTTCTGTCACTAAATTCAGCTAACCTTAACCCATTGCACCAGCCTTCTCTATTAGCCACTCTTGGCAACTAAAAACCCCAACTGTTTTTTATATTTGTTAAGTATTTTTTCCCAAGTGTAATTAAATTTATTGCTGGCAAAGTATTCAATTGTAATTAATAAATTTAACCAACAGCGCAACAGCAACAAATGTTTATGGCATGTTGACGGTTACCAAAGCAACAACAATAATCATAAAATAATAACAACACAGCCACAGCTGATGTTGAGCTTGATGGGGAGAGGGTGGAGAGTGGGGCGAAGAGGGGCCCAGCTACTGGCTCTGACTGACAGACCGCAAAAGAGTGTCGGCGGGGTGCGAGAACAGCAGCAGCTCAGCTGGGAGAGACAAACGACGCACTCAAAAATGGAAAATAAGAAAGAAAAAAAAATCACGACTCTGAAAAGATATTCATGCCCCATCGGTGGGCTCAGTCAGTTAAGCGCGGATTGGCCGACGGTAGAGACGTTCGACATTGCTCTGTGTGAGTGTGTGATTCCCCCGGTTGCAACCATGTCCAAGTACACGAAACTGGCACGCGGCCTGTGCGATCTGTTGTTATGGGCGGCTCTGACGGTGGCCAGTTTTCTGCTGCACAAATTCGTGCGTCCCTTCAAGCGAGGTTTTTTCTGCGGTGATGAGTCATTGGGTTATCCGCTGAAGGAGAGCACCATTGGCACAGCATTGCTCATAGGTGTGATTCTGGGTGTCCCCACGTCGGTGATCATTGTGGTGGAGTTGTTCAAACAGTTGCCGGGCGGAGGAGCCAGAGAAGCGGCTGCTGCCAAAAAGGAGGGAGGATGTCGACTGGTGCATCGTTTGGGCCAGTTGTACAAGCAGGTGGGCTGCTATCTCTTTGGCCTGGCCATGCTGACCTTCAGCACAATGTTGTCTAAGCTCTGCATAGGACGTTTACGTCCTCACTTCTATGCGGTGTGTCAGCCCATGCTAAGCGATGGCACCACCTGCCAGGATATACAGAATCAAGGACGCTACATCGATAGTTACAGCTGCAGCAATGCCAATGTGTCGGACTTCCATTACCAGCAACTGAATCAATCGTTTCCCAGTGGTCATGCCAGCATGATGATGTATGCCATGCTGTACCTGGCCATCTATCTGCAGGCAGCCCTCAGCACGCGAGTGTCCAAGTTGCTGAAGCATCTCTTACAATTTCTCTTTGTAATGTTTGGCTGGTATGTGTCACTGTCCCGGATCACGGATTACTGGCATCATTGGAGCGATGTGCTGGCCGGTGTGGCACTGGGTGTACTCTTTGCTTGGCTGACGAGTGTCTATGTGGCTGATCTGTTTGCGTTTAAGCGTTGGAATAGAGCAGGTTACTCGGCCAATACCTTGAGGAAACCACAAATCTCCCCGAAGAATTCGACCAAGTCGCAGTCAAACGGTGGAGCAGCTGCTGCAGCTGTGCCACCTGCCCTGCCTGCCTACACTTTTGGCACCTTGCCCTATCTGGCCGCACATCCCGCCGCACAGGCGCAATACGCTCAAACGTATCACAACTATGGCTATGTACCCTAAAATCTTGATGGCATCGTACCAGGCAGGAGAGTAAGAGACAGAAGGTGCTTTCCCCTAACTTAGTGAAAACCTCAACAAACGACAAATATTTTTTTAACTGTTTTGTTTAACTGTATTCTAGCGAAATAAATGTTCAAAAATTGACGATATAATCGGATAAATATATGTGGCTGGTTTATTTTGAATTTAAAGAAAGTTTGAAGATAGAAAGTGATTTTCAAGCTCAACGGAATTTCTGATGTAAATATATGGCATAAATTGATATACTGCAACTTGATATGGCTACTTAAACAACTTACAAGTTTATTGATAATTTCATGGATATCGTGCTTACCTGGAAATAAACAAGAGGGGGGAAGGAGAAAAGTGTTAGCTGGTAGAGTAAATTGTATTTAAAAGTTTTTGTAAAAAGTTTTGTGCCACTGTTCCAAATTGAGGGAACATTCTTTCGTTGATTATTTTTTTGGAATTTACCATTAAAGCTCAGATAAAAACGTGAGTTTTGTAGCATTTTTTTGTTGCCTTCAAAATATAAACTTTATATACATTTCAAAAGCTTGGACTTACGCAATTTAAATGAATTTTTTTTATACTAAATTTTCAATCAAAGCTTCGATAATAATTTTGCTTTTTGAGAAGAATAATGCAAAGCTTTTAAGATTTAGTTTGTATATTTTTTTACGATTTAGCTGACATCACATCGTAGTAAAAAAAGCGACAATTTGCAATTTGCTGAACACAACAGGACTTTCAACAATAAACAGAAGGGCAGTGTCCGTTCAGGTTCAGGCAGTGAAACCAAAGACTTTGACTCTGCAGCGGTGCAACTTTAAATTAGCTTTGCTGCTCTCTAAAGAACATCTACAAATAGAAGACCTACAGAAACTGAACATGTTACCAACATTTTGTCTTAAAAAATGTCTTGAAATCCACCCTTCCACCCTTACAATCAGCTTGCTAGCGGGTTTATTAGTTTCCCGAATTCAATATTGTAAATCGACCCTTGTGTTTCAAAGATCCTTTAACTAATTCGGGCCAATATGGTATAAACGCATAATATGGACACAAAAACAAGACACACACACAGACAACTCTTAGGAGACTGGTAGATTAAAAAGCTGTTTCAACATCCTCCTTGTCGTATCCTTACACAGAACAAACAAGTAAGGGCGCTGCAGTCGAGTTTCCCGACAGACAGACGGTCAGACGGACGGACTGACGGACGGACAGACGGACATGGCTCTATCGACACGGCTGTTCATGCTGATCAAGAATATATATACTTTATGGGGTCCGTAAATTTTCCTTCTCCCTTTTACATACATTCGCACAACTTCATGATCCCCCTTTTCCCATTTTGAATGGGAACAGGGTTTAACAAGAAAGAAAGTCGGTCAAGCCCGACTATAACATACTCTGTACCAAGAAAAGTTTTTTGATCATATCTCGAAAACTGTGCATCCAATCTTCTTCATTCCTCTGGCGGATCGATAAGTTATCCTAATAACTAAATATGTCCAGAAGGAACAAGCCATCTATCTTCAAAACTGTGGGAGATATGACGTTTTTTCTAAATTGCGGGGGCGGGAGGAGGCGTGGCCAAAATTGAAAATAAACTTGATCTGCCTGCAGACATAAGAAGCATATGTCCCATACATGTCAAACCTCTATCTCGTACCATCTCTGAGATCTGTGCGTTCATACGGACAGACAGACGGACGGACGGACGGACGGACAGACGGACATGGCTATATCGACTCGGCTGTTGATGCTGATCAAGAATATTTATACTTTATGGAGTCGGAGATGCTTCCTTCTGGATGTTACATACTTTTGCACAAACTTATAATACTCTATGTACCTTCGGTACAGAGTATAAAAATTTGAAATCAATCCGAAACGGGATTGAAAACAGGGTAATCCCGGAACTGGATTAAAGTGATCCTGTTTTTTGGGATTTTTCGGATCGGCTCAAGAGCATCCGGGATTATCCTGTTTTCAATCCCGTTTCGGATTGATTTGTTGTTTCAGTGTACACTCAGGGAAAAATCGCATAGTAAAACCTAACACAATCATATTTGATTTTACTATGCCCTTTTGTACTCAAATTAACTGAAAGCCACTTTGAATTGGCTAAAAACATATGAGATCGGTGAATTTCAGTTACCTCTTTTATATTATATTACCTATGCAGGGCATTCCAGCTTGAGAATTACAAAACAGTCGTATTTTTGCAAAATGTCAGAAAGATATTTATGAATAACTGTAGGCTATTCAATATAAGTAGTATTTTAGCTGTCGATCAGCCAGGATACGCGATGGCCCAGTTGTTCCATTGCACAACATTGCATTCCAAACGAGTTCAAGTCCACAGGTCCCGAGTTCGAGTCCCCACAGAGGAGTAAGTTAAAATTTTTATAAAACTACTATAATTCGCAGTTTTTCAAAACCAAATCTACTCCTGGATTCCATTTCAAAGATAATTGAGTATAGGTTGGCTGGCAAAACTTTTAATTTAAAAAAAAAGTTTTAAACTATTTTCTTAAATTTTACTATTGTCAATTAAATTTGAAGTGTGTACTCTTTCTATATACGAATTTCATATTTAACGCTAAATCAATGATGAAAATTATCAAGTCAAAGGGTAAATATTTAAATATCAGTGTTTTTTTCCCAGAGTGTAAGATTCCGGTTTTTAAGAAATTAATGATTATTTTTGATTTTGATTCATTTTATAATAAAATAATATTATTAAAAAATTAAAAACATTGCAGAAATGCATAGATTAACATTTTCTTATGCTACATTTTTTCGAGTACGGGTAATCGAAGTTAATGATATTTGAGTATAAAAAATTTACAAACAAACATTATTTACGGGTCCCCGTTATTTATTATTATTATTAGGATTATTCCATAGAGTTTGGCAGGCATTACAACTTGGTAAAATAAACGGCCAAGGACTTCAAAACCATTTATAGAAATATTTGATAGATTTACAAAAGAATTTGCTTAAAACTAAACTCTAAAATATATATTTTTTTAAGCAACCTGTATAGCAGTAATTTAAGATCCTTATGATGCTAATATCAGTCTGCATTTTGCTGAGGAATACAGTCCTGTTAACTGTGAGCAGAACGGCTGTGGCGGTACAGTTTCGGTCGGTTAAAATAAATTTTTTAGGGTTGACTTTATGGACTTCTCAAATAACCCAATGACTCCAACTATGCAACTATGGTTAAACTTCAAGTTGACTTTGCTACTCTCCAGAGAACTTTATAGATCCACCCTTGTTTTATAGATTCTTACACCAATTGCGGCCAATTTTGGCTAAGCGGTTTTTAAACAATTTAAAAATAAAAAAGTTTTTATGTTTATCGTTTATCTAACAAAAGTCTTTTGTGGACGTGTTTGATTTAGTGAATTATGTGACAATCAATAATAGAAACTTTTATCAAGCTCCACGTCAAAGAGTTATTGAGGATTATTGTTCATAACTTTAAAACAAGACACTCACACACAAACGCATCTCTTGGAAGATATAAAAGCTGTTTTAAGAACCTATCTAAACGATCTTTTGCTGACTTCGCCCATCGAAGGTGAGTCAGCAGACGCCTCCTCTGGCCAACATTTCTTTGACTGGTTGGGAATTTCAAGGCAGCATAAATGCAAAAAACAGAAGGCAACAATCCACGCCATGGCGTATGTGTGTGTTTCCAATCCCAAGAATGCTTTCGAAGCTCAAGGTGATCTGGTATTTGCGAACCATTTAATAGAAGATACATATGGACGTCAATGCAGGAGGGTACTCAATCAATATAAATGGTAGAATATTTGTACAGTCTGTACCAAGTCTAATGCAACAGCCTGAAGGTATTTTAGGGCGGGTCAAAATTTTAATCGACCAAGCGTACAGCAGAAACATAATTTAGGGAAAGTAGTAAGAAATATTTGCTAAGAAACCATGGGTCTAAAATCAATTCCAAGGTCGCACCTAACGAGGTCCAAATATGAATACAAATATATTTTCAAAATTTTTCTAACACATTAAGTTAATGAGTTAAGTTAATAATGAAGAGGGGGAAATATAATATTAGGAGGGCAACAAAATGAAACTTCCTCAAACAAAAAATGAATTACATAAGATGTACAATTTATATTTTTTTGAACAAACAATCTTACATAGATGTGTGACAGTGTGGTCTTTTTTAAATCAGTGTCTAATAGTTGTGAATTAACAAATAATACTGTTAGAAATAGAATGTGGAACCCACGACTTGTGCAAGTTGGCTATATTACTCCCACACAGAGGGAGCACATTCGCTGTCAAAAACTAATCATGAAAGGATTTTCTCATTTCAAGAATAATTTCTCACTTGAAGAACTTTTTTCTTGAGAACCCAAAATGTGGATGTGAGTTGATATGTTAGGTTTTTCAGAATATTTTAAATTAAAAAACAAGATATTTGTTGAACTCTTTAATGTCACAGTTTTCTTTTGTTTAAAATATTCGGCTCGTGGTATCTTTTGGGACTCTTTTAGATGATGTAAAGACTACAAAAATTGATCTTAGCCAGTGAGGTAATTTGGAATTTATTATTGAGCGAGAAAGAGTGAGAAATATAATTAATAGACCCCTTATAAAAATTCCAGTTTCATGAGCGAGTTTCACATTTAGTTTGGAATTTACTAAAACAGAAGCGAAAGAATAAGTCTCAAGACTTCCAAATAAAACCATTTCCAATTAAATAAATTAGATTAAACATTTATTATATCTAAAACTAATTCCTAAAACTAATTACATCTATTTCCACACACTCCTACTAATAACCATACGTAGCTCTATTATAATACCCTGCATAGCCATAGATCTGTTCGTTTCTGGGCCACTGACGACGTTTCACTCGCACCTCCCGAAACAGATGTGCCACAAATATCGCCATAAAAGTGGCCAAAACGTAGCCAAAAAATGCTCCAGCTGCCACATCCGATAAATGATTTTGATACGTGGATATCCTTTCCCAGCAAACCAGCAAGGCTAGTCCACCGCAAGCCAATTGAAGTGTACTCCTCAGAAGCTTCAGCCAAGGAGCAAATAACCTAGTCTGGGCATAGTAGATCAGAAAGAACATGGCATAACTGGTGGTGGTGGCAAATCCACTGGGAAATGAGTGACGAAATACGGCAAGTAGCTCCGCTGAGGCAGAGAACTCGGTGCAGCTAAAGTTCTCAATATACGTAGAATAGTTGGATGCCAAGAGATTGGCGCAATTCTCCTCATTATCCTCACCCCAGGTGGGCTGGCAAACATCCACGAAATACGGCCTTAGACGTCCTGTTGTATGTTTGGTCAATCTAATGACCATTAAGGCCAGTCCCAAACCAAACAGATAAACACCAACGATCTTATAGCATTCGCTGATGAAACTGGGTATCCGGGCACCCACAAAAACAAATCTTTGCTTTAGCTCCTTGTCGGGTGCTACAAAAGCCGCTCGCAGCATTTCCACCACCAGAATGAAAGCAGCTGGCAGTACTATGACCGCTATGGTCAGGTGTATCTTGGTCAACCAGGGTTGATGGTACGGATAATGTAGACTGGCATCGCTGCAATGGAAACCCCTTTGGGTGGTAACCAATTGCTGGGGCAGAACCACCAAGGCCGCACAGTAGACGGCCAACAGCAGCAGGAAGTCTATGATGAGACGCGAGAGTAGACGCGTGTTCGGATTGCCGCACATTTTTCGACTAAGCAGATGAAAGGGCTTCCATTCACCATTTGCAGTCCGAGCCTCATTTCCATTTCCAAGCAGTTTTATAAAATCCATGGAAACTTGTTTTGTCATGGCATTCGCTGCGATTGCTCAGGTATGCTAATTTTGTACTTAATTTATTCCAAAAAAAAAAAAAATTTCTAAATGTGGCTTAAAATGTAAAGCTATTTTATTGTGGTCTGGTCTGGAGTGGGGGGGGTCTAGTCTAGGAACTTACTAATCGAAACAAAAGCAAAAGTAACTGTAAATGTTTGCAACCTACTTGAAGCAGAATCAAGTTGAAATATCGCAGTTTATTTTTTTTTGCATTCTTCCAGGCCAAAGAACTTTGTATTCAAGCTTGTTATTGTATCTCAAATTAATTGTTATGATAATTTGTTGGTTGTAAAGAATTGCTTTGGAAACGATTGGTTTAATAAAATGGTTTTTAAGTTAGTAATTTTTAAAAGTTTGCAGATAACTCAGCGAAATGGATTAAATTTGTTTGAAATCGAAACTGTTCACTTATTCAGTCGATACTACTAGAATATTTGAGGCAACACTGGATATCGCACAGGTCCAGATTCGAATAGATTGCATTTAGATTACTGTGAACAAATTTAACCTCGACACATTAAACTTGACACTGAATTTTTAGATAAACTTAAAATTTAAGATATGTCATCCAGAATCAAATCTTATGGAATAACGCCATGTTCAACTATACTTTTGCCCTACAAAAACACGCGTGACTTTCGTATGACAACTTGAAGTCTTGCCACACCGAAGCAAACCAGAAATCCAGATTCAGGTCACAAAAGACAGTTGTTTTAGTGCATCCGAAATATGTAAATTAATTCGAATTAAGCATGTCAATTAATGAGATTTGAATAATACTCAATTTTATTTGATGTTAAGTCATTTGGTCCACCTCCTTGTATGATATCACAAGTCTAAAAACAAGCAATCTTTTTAACCATGGAAGACAGCAAACATTCTTTATATATTTATCAAATGCTGAATTCAAATAAATTGTCCGTTTTGCCGAAGCACGTCAGGATTAAGAGAAAATTGCATAATCGTTGGTTGAACGAGGTTTGTTCACATTTCTAGGCCATGTAGGCACATTAATTATAAATTTCGAACCATACTTGTTTCTAAATAAACTTAGTTGAATAGCGAAATCAAAAGATTGGTTTTCATTTCCTAGATACCAATATATGAATTTTTGTAATATTTTCCGAGAAAATTCAGATTTTCCACAAGTTCAAAAAATTCTTAGAAAATATCCGCCAATTGAAAAAAATCACAAAATTAATTTCGTAATAGACCAAAATGGTGCTCTTAATTTTCCTACATATACATACATTCTTCTTGTAGTCCGAAACAGCTTCTTAAAATATATATTTTAAACCTTCCCAAGCTGGGATTTGAACTCGGTACCGCGGCGGACCAAACCCTGAGCTTTTAGCCACTTGAGGAATATATTGTGTTTTTATTTTAAGCCCTTGCAAAGGATATTATAATTTTACCCAGATTTTTGCAACGCAAGTAAATATTCATTTCCGACCCCATAACCTATATATATATTCTTGATCGACTGAGCTTTGTCCGTCCGTCTCTCTGTCTGTCCGTCTGTCTGTTTCTACGCTGTTCTAACTAGTCTCTCAGTTTTGAAGCATCGATCTAATATTTGGCACAGAGTATTCTTTTTGCTGCACACTACTAATATGTCGAAATCGATCGGATCGGATGACTATATCTCATAGAACAATCGGTCGGAAAACTAGTTTTAGTGAGAAGAACTTTTTTCTTTTCAATATTAACGTCTCCAAACTTTGTATTCATAGGTTTTCCATACTTTTTTATAATTTTGCCAATAGCTGACATTCAATTCGATACATGTGTGAACTCCGACGCCACGCCATAAGCATGGGCGATGGCTCAAGGGGCCCGAGTTTAAATACCCCCAGAGTCTAGTGTAAGTAGAAAATTGGTGGTCGATTCCCTAAAAATGTACTGCAACTTGACAGCTTTGATCAGCGCCATATTTTTGTACATTATGATTTGGTCTTCTTTGAATCTATTTGGACAAATTCTCGATAAGTTCTGGACCAATAGGAAACACGTTTTTATCAAAGTCCAAAGATTAAGATCATTCATCTAACCGGTCTTACGCAATACCTACAAGCAACAAGCATTATGAGTATAAACATATTTATTTGTTATCTTCGAACATTCGTTTTGAAAGTGGGAAAACAGTTTCGACTTTTTTCTTTTTCCCCGTGGTGAACCACTGACTTACGTATCAAGTTATCTTTTATTATTCGAATAACAACATTGCGTACTATTGAACTTAGACCTAACAACTGTTTAATTATAACATTTGAAAGTGAGTTGTTTAATATCAACCTAAAATGTGTTTTCCAATATAAATTACTTCTGCAAAACCACTGTTAACATATTTGAAAAGTAACAGCTTACTAATTTAGCAAAGTTTGCAACCTTCTGCCGATCACTGGCAAGCTTACAGTCCACACAACAAGTGAATGAAAAGCCAACTGACCGCAGTCCACAAGCGCCGGTAGCTTGCTCTCTCCCCACAAACAGTAACTGCAAGAAAGCATGCCATGAAGAACAAATAGGGTGAGGCAACAGAGGAGAGTATTCTTTTTACACATAATATAACCGTGACGTGAATTTGACCGTGTCACGACATGTTACGGCGTGAGCGTGAACAAACATAGAGTTTCGTGCGTGAACAACTGTGATTAGTGCGTTTTTCGTGAGTAAACTGAGATCAAATAAGAAATTAGTTAAAATGTCGTTGTTTTTACTAACAAGTATCATCACTGGAAAATATGCATATTGTTTTATGGAATATATCTGACAAAATTATAAAGGCATCCTCAACTGTAACGAAATCAATTATTGCAAGAATTACAAGAAACTCGAATATATTAAGTTTTCCAACAGCAGCAAATCTGCTTTAAATTAATTTCTAATTATGTGTGACAGAAAAATTTAAGAAATAAATAGCATATTTGGGTAGCATTTTGTTAAACCCATTGGTATGGATATGCATTTATTATCATTATCGATATCATTCTAGTGCATTCGTTAGGGAGTCGTGCATGATCGTGCTTGAGTGACGCAAAACTCTTGAGAAATTTTTTGCGTGAATCATGCGTTCGTATATTTTTTGTTCGTGAATCGTCTTAAAACTCGCTCACGCGTCCATCTGTAGTTTAAAAAGATCGTATAAAATTGGAGTGTGTTTTTTAGAATTTTAATTTTATATACAAACTGGGGAAATTGTTATTTCGCTAACTTATTTTTCTTCGCCCCTTGTAGTGTCGAATCAATATAGTTGTTTGCGGTAATCTAAAGTAGGGAAACTCTCTTATGCAATTTTAGTTCTATTAATGTTAGTAACTATTATTATTTGTAATTTACTTGAAGGCCCGGTTTTATGTTTTAGGGAGTAAGCAGCTTACAAAAAATATATAGGTGTTAATACAGTAATGCTTCACGAATCTCCCAATAGCATTTTCAGCAAGCTATCGCTGCTGACTGCAGTTTACCGACAGTTACAAATCTGTAAGTAATCTTTTACTTTGTCTATAGACAACAAATTAATCATGATTAGTACCCTTAAAAGTATGCAACCTTTCTTTCTTTAAAGAACTTTCTATTTAGGTATAGACATTGATAGTCAGTTAGGCCAGCGTTTCTCATTAACCTAACTACATAATGACAAAACAAACATGTTTTAAGTATTACATATATAATTAATATTCCTTCCATTTAGTTTTATCACACGCGTAGTATACTTTAAGGGGCATTAATAACGAACCATTTGTGCGTTTAAACGAATTTTATGATGCTTAGCTTTCTAAGCAAAAGCTGTCAGCTTAAAACTTGTTAGTCTGCCTCACCTTGTTACTCCATCATCGCAACGTGCAAACCGCTCTCTCTCTCTCTCTGTCTGTCTTTCTCTCCGAACCACTGGCTGGTTAATGATCCACTTGGCGGCGATTTGTTTACAAAGTCATCAGCACACGCACACACAACACACACACACACACAGCCAGCCAGCCGTAGCCCCCAAAGCCATAGATCATTTGTTTTTATGTCTGTCAGTTGGCAACATCAAGCGGCGCTTAAAAGTTGACACAACGCATCCAAAACGAGCGCAAATATTGTTTGTTTACTTTGGTACGTGTACGTCGTGATAAGAAAAAGTGCAATAATCAAATAACTTTAGTGCAAATAATGAATATTCCATTAATTTTTTGTTCGAAAATATATTTGTGTTGCCGTCTAATTGGCACATTTGATGCCACTCGCTCTATAAATACAAAACTAAGTGCAAGTGCAGCACAGTCAAAAAGGTCAAAGTGCATTTTAAAATGCCAATGGTTAACTCGATGGAAAACAAGCGCCAGTTTACATATGTGAAAAGAGAAAACTACATACACACACACACACACACAGATACAGGCCGCCTTAATTCAATCAAATGTCGCTTATTCATTCAATTAAAGGTCGCGCCATTTGACTGCGTTGTCCCCGCCATCTGAATACGAATGAATATGAATACGAAGTTGCAGTTGAATTGGAGTGATGGGGGGCGGGGTGCAAACTTCACTGGAAACTCCCATACTCCATACCCATTTAAGTGTCGCCAAACAGGGACAATGCTGGCCTTTCTTTGCTTCCACACTTTGCTGCCTTTCCCAGTCAAAGATAATGCTAAAATCTTATTATTAAGTGCGTGCATTGACGCGCCTATTTGATGCATCATTGCCCTAGCATAATAGGCCACCACTCAATGCGTTTGCACTGACTAGTTACTGGCTGGCTGGCTGGATGAGTAAATTGTGACTCATTGTTGATTGACCCAACAAATTATGAATGCTTATCACAGCGCTGGGGCAGCTCTCCCCCGCCCCACTTTTTCATAACAAACCTCAGTTGAATCTTAAAAGTACCTCAAATCCTGTTGAAACAATTTCTTTCCAAAAACAAAAAAAAAATAGCTCAACTGCCATGAATTTGCACAAAATGTTCTTTTTAAATGACGAACCTGAGTTGACTTTAGCTTTTTGTATTATCTAGCACGCCTTCAATTTATCTTATCAATATGATCTTGAGCTTTTTTGTTTTGTTCATACAAGTGAAATGTACTATTATTGTGCACTGTAAGCAAAGGGGGGGGCTAACTATTTGATTCACAAGAGATCGAATCTGGGGAAATGGTGTTGAAGTGGAGAATGCAATTGCCACAACATGGATCTAAAGTTGAGTTAATCATTTGGAATGTGGTCGAAAATAATCGATTTTTCCGAATGAATCACGGTTTAATTTTGGTTCCGTTCTTTGCGCCTGATACTTTGTGTCAGTTCTCGAACTTCCAATCTTTCTGAGATATACAGCCATGAACCTCTTTCAAACAATTCAATGATCGCAAATAACATGCCTACAAACATAACATACAAAAATCCTAGAATTCTCGAAGACAGTGCAGATATAACCCCGTACCACAACATTTGTAGTATCTGTTCTATTTGTTGGGGATGAATTATTGGAACCTAAACTTCGGATTAATACTTTTGTAACTTAAACGAAAGGGTATAGAAAATGAAAATGTTCCAGTTATCAAATAATTTTAAATATTTACATTTATTTTTGTCCCAAGAGAGGCAACCCCATTTAGCATACACTGCTTTCCATAAACAAATCAAATTTAAGGTCACGAAATCAGAAGTAATTTCTGTCATTCAAATTGTTAGTTCTAGTGTTACCATACAATTTGAGAAAATCCTATCAAATAAGGTCACGAAATCGGACGTAAGTTTTGTCATTCAGATGGTTAGCCATAGTGTTACCATTCAATTTCAGAAAATCCGAATTAATAAGGTCCCGAAATCAGAATTAATTTCTGTCATTCAGATTGTTAGCTGTAGTGTGTTACCATACAATTTGACAAAATCCTATCAAATACAAAATAAGGGTCACACTGATTCGTCCTAGCTTGTTCTCAAAATAAGACGATCAAATTCAAGTTCACACATTTTTGTGAACTTAACTCACAGCTTCTTAGTTCTCGTAAGGTTATACCAAAAATACTTGAGACTCTGTGAACTAAGGGCTTCACTCAAAATAAACGAGCAAGCTAAGCTAACTGCATCAGTGATGAAGTTTTTATACCCTTGCAAGTGCTCGCTTAAATATTTTCCAAAATTTTTTTTTCTTACATCGACCCATTTTCAGACCAATCGTTCGTATGGTAGCTATATGTTATAGTCATCTGATGTGGACAAAAATTGTATGAATTGGGTGAAATCATGTGAAACAAGCAAATGCAAAATTCGACGAAGCTACCATTAAAAACAAACAAGTTTTTCTAACTAAGACTGTTTTTCAGACCTATCTTTTGTATGTCAGCTATACCAAATAGTTGTCCAATTTTCATAAAACTTGGTAGAATTATAAAAAAAAAACATAGAAAACTTACGATTATAAAGTTGGGAGACGTTTCCATTGAAAAGAAAAAGTTTTTCATACTAAAAATAGTTTTCCGAACGATGGTTCCTATGGGAGCTAAGAGATATAGTAATCCGATCCGGTCGGAGCAAAAAGAAGACTCCGTGCAAAGTTTCAGCTCGATAGCTTCAAAACGGAGGGACTAGTTTGCGTAGAAACAGAGTTAAAGACGGACGGAGAAAGCTCTTGACTCAGCTCGTCACCCTGATCAACGCTGCACACTTATTGGAACCGGCCGGATCGGATGACTTTAACATATAACTGCCACAGGAACGATCGGTCCAAAAACTGAATTTGGAGAGAAGCAGTTTTTTCTTTTCAGTACAATCCTCTGTACACTGCAGTTAGTAGTTTTCTATGCTTCTCCCTAATTCTGCCAAGTCTGATCGAAATCGGACATCTATATAGTATAGCTGTCTTGGAAATAAACCTATATAAACCTCTTTCAAATTGGCATATATTTATTTTAAAAGCTTTAACACAATTGTTGAAAGTTTTGCTAAAATCGGATGACTATAGCATATAGCTGCTATAGTAATGATCGGTGGAGAAACTAGTTTTAGAGAGAAAATCTTTTTTGTTTTCAAGAAAAACACCCTCAAACTTTGCATTTCTTAGTTTGCTTTACTTTCCCATGATTCCGCCAAGTTTGGTCGAGATCGGACATCTATATAGTATAGCTGTCATACAAAAGTAGAGTCAGAAAAGTAGTCTTAGTGAGAAAACCTTGGTTGTTTTCAGTGGAAATGTCCCTCAAATTAGTTAGAAAAACGTGCTTCTGCCGAGACAAAGTTAGCTTTCCTGTATTTTGGTAAATTAGTTTGATCAGTAGCTCTCTCCACAGCATTTTTAGTGTGATTTTCTTCTAGTCTTATCAATAAACATTCCCAGCTTTCATCTTAATAATATGCTTTACTCCCAGCTTGGCTAATGAAAATTGATGATGTTTCTGACAAAAATCTTCTCACTCTACTATTTTTTTGTTCCAGTGTCTGGGGGCAAACAAAGTAAATTGGCCTGTTGTCTAATCTAGATGAATGCAGTAGACACCAAAGGAAATCCAAGTCTACATACTAAACCAAAACAACGTGAAATAAGGCAATAAACTAAAACTACTCTGACGCAAAAAAAAATACAGCTGCGGCGCACGATTAAGAGAGGGCGAGAGGCAATACTATGAAAGAGAGCATCTAAAACAATATCGCCCATCAAATGAACGTTAATTTAAAAGAACGTTACCCAAACGAAGCCGGTTCAGTCAGTCTCTGACAACGAACCCGAAACGAACAAGCGAAACGAGCGAACGGGTATAAAAAAAAAGAAAAAACAAACGAAACATAAACTTAATTACATTTGGGGAATATTAACTAATTAACTCACAAAAAAATGCGCGACGAAGATCAACGTACAGCCGGCGCTGCCGACCCCTTGGAGTCTCCACCCTCAGCGGAGCAGCGTTCCGCCGACCGTCAGCTGTCGCAGCGTTTACTCATCGAGCTGCTCATCATTGTGGTGCTGACCATACCCATCTGCATCTACGAGTTTGCAGTGGAACCCGCACGGCGTGGTTTCTTTTGTGATGATGAGAGCATACGATATCCATTCAGAGACAATACAGTGACGCCGGTCATGTTGGGTCTGCTGGTGGGTCTCTTGCCGCTGGTGATCTTTGTGATTGTGGAGTATGTGCGACACGTGCGAGCGGGTGAACTTTCCAACACGGTACAGCTCTTCAATTGGCGCGTCTCCACTTGGTTGAAGGAGCTGGGACGACAGTTTACCTACTTTGGATTTGGCATGCTGTTGACATTCGATGCCACCGAAGTGGGCAAGTACACCATAGGACGTTTGCGTCCCCATTTCATGGCCGTGTGTCAGCCGCAACTGATCGATGGTACATTCTGTTCCGATCCGGGGAATCAGCATCGCTACGTGGAGAACTATGAGTGCTCGGGCGAGGGTTATGCCATAGCCGATGTGAGGCAGTCGCGTCTGAGCTTCCCCAGTGGCCACTCCAGTTTGGCCTTCTATGCCATGATCTATGTGGCTTTGTATTTGCAGAGGAAGTTAACCTGGCGCAGTTCAAAATTGTGTCGTCATTTCGTTCAGTTTGTGCTGATAATGTTGGCCTGGTATACCGCCTTGACCCGCGTGGTGGATAACTGGCATCATTGGTCAGATGTGTTGGCTGGTTCGCTGATAGGTGTGCTGGGTGCTCTGATAGCAGCACGTTATATTGCCAAATTTTTCAAGAGTTCGTTTGAGGATGTCATCTTGGGAGGCGGCCTGAGAAGAGAGAACACCTCTGCCACGCTACAGGAGGAGGTTTGCTCCAGTACACCCCCGCCATATTGTGTTAATGGCAGTTTCAATGATGATCAGTATTGTACCAAAGTTTGAGCAGTCAATTTCTATCATGTATGTCAAATGAAGCAGATTCCAAAGCTTAGAGCTAGTTTAGCTTTAACAAAAATAAAAGCAGCAATTAATTTTTATTGTATGTATTTAGTGTTTACTGTAGTTGGTATTAATTTAGTGGTAGGTCACAGCATCTTTCTGGTCTAGACGAAGAGACTAAAGAGGGGAGTTTTTTGGTCCAAAACTGGAACTTTAAATTTGAGAATATTTCAAGTATACTCCTTTTGGGTCACCTCGTCTAAGCCAGTTCATAACTGTAATATCTTAGCAAGATTTCATCGTCATCTGTATAGTTTTGCATTATTTTTGATATGTTTGCTTAAGACTTCTTCAATATTTTTGTATTATTTGTAAATTAAAATCAAAACTTAAAAACAATAAAACGAAATTTTAATGTCCAACCAAAGAATAAAATTTCTAGGGTAAGTATGAACTAGCCGAAATTTTGATGATTTCATTGATTTCCAGAACCTCAGAATATTCTTTGGGGAACCTAAAATATTAGTAGTCAGAAAAAATTATTTGTCAGAGTTCTAAGACGAACAAGATGGAATTTAGAATTTGGAATGTATGATGTTTTTATGGTGAATCATTCACAAATTATAAAACTAACGTGGTCTTGATTTACTATTAGCGTGTTTCACTTATCTGATATTTCGTCATAAATGGTATATGAGAACTTAGGTTGACTATTTCTTATGCAGCGTCTTATATAAGTTTGTACATGTCAGATTAACTATTTCATTTGTTTGATATCTCATATGGGAATGGTATAATTTTTGTAACAATTCTGGTGAGTTTGGTATACAGCTACCCACATTCTTGAAATTGTGCCTCTGTGCCTTACAGTCTCTAAGATTGATGCATTTCTACAGACAGACACGAATATATCGAAATTGTATACATTTAAGATCCACTTTTTCTCATTTTTAATGGATAAAGAGTAAACGTAAGCCGTAACAGCCAGGGAGAACCATCTCCATAAAGCTGATATTTTCTTGATCATCTTTCGAGAGATTTAGAATTTACAATTTGTTCATCCCATCGTATGAGCCCATAGATTTCAGAGACTAAAAGAGCTAGAGGTTAAAGGTTAATGGAACGTAACTCGTTTTACTTAAACATCTCTACCACTCTATTTGACAAAATTCTTTTATCCCCCAGACTTTTGATAATAAAAGGTTTCTTACTAGAGAACACGCATAATACAGCAATTATTGAAATCGTATGAAAGGATGATTGATTGTTAAGTTCTGAACAGAGAATCAAACCGATATCAGAACTGAAACCTTATACCCAGAAGATCCGATTAAAACTTAAAGCCACAACCGTGTATGCAATCGATATATAAAGTTATGCTCTGTACCGTAGGTATATAGAGTATTATAAGAAGGAAGCATCTCCGTCCCTATAAACTTTATATTTATTCCTGATCAGCATCAAACAGCCGAATCATGTCCGACTGCCTGTCTTTTGTTATTTACCGATGAAATACGGAGCCGAATACTAAAATAAGCTAGAACCAAAATAGAATATTTTGCCGAAACAAGTTCCAAAATGTTTTGGATTTTCGATGGTTTTGGTTTGAACCTAGGTTCAGGCAATTCTAATGATGAAAGTAATACATTTATTTAGCAATTAATTATGCCATTCTAGAAATCCCTTTCGACCTAAAAACTACACAAGCCGTAATGAAATTGGGTCGTTCTTGGGTCGGAAGCAGTTTGTGGAACACATAAGTGTAAGTAATATATATATATATATCATAATTAAAATATAGTATATAAAATATAAGTAGAGTTCCATTTCGTAGATTTTAAAGAATATTATTTACAATGTATATACTATTATGAATCAAAAAAAAAGGTATGGATTTAAGGGTCTAAAAAGGGAGAGGCTATTAAATTAAAAATTCCTCATGTCTACATTTTTTGCTAAGCCGAACTGAAGTTTTAGTTTCGGAACAGGTTCAGCCTTAATTTCTACAGAGGTTAGGTTCTCAGTTCGAACCGGTTCAGTTCAAAACAGCAGGTTTGCAGCCCTGTAAAACCGTAACCGAAATACGATACGGTTTGATTAGCTAGTGATAAGTTATAAACAAGAAAGAAAGTCGGTCAAGCCCGACTATAACATACTCTGTACCAAGAAAATTAGTCTTTTGATCATAACTCGAAAACCGTTCATTCGATCTTCTTCATTTCTTTGGCGGATCGATAAGTTATCCTAATAACTAAATATGTCCAGAAGGAACAAGCCATCTATCTTCAAAACTGTGGGAGATATGACTTTTTTTTCTAAATTGCGGGGGCGGGAGGGGGCGTGGCCAAAATTTAAAATAAACTTGATCTGTCTGCAGACATAAGAAGCATATGTCCCATACATGTCAATCCTCTATCTCTTACCATCTCTTAGATCTGTGCGTTCATACGGACAGACAGACGGACAGACGAACAGACGGACATGGCTATATCGACTCGGCTGTTGATGCTGATCAAGAATATATATACTTTATGGGGTCGGAGATGCTTTCTTCTGGATGTTACATACTTTTGCACAAACTTATTATACTCTATGTACCTTCGGTACAGAGTATAAACACTCAGTTTTCTGCTGCAACTGAGTATACACTTTTGTAGTTTCGGAAATTGTTATAGTCGGGCTTGACTGTACGTGTCAAATAAATTGAAAAACCCAAAGCTGCTAATATTAATTATGCTAGATCAAGTCTTGTGATCACATCAGCCACCAGGTCGCCAAAATAGGGAACAAGAAGGCTGTAGGGGTGAAGGTGAGAGACAAAACATTTTTTTTTTCAAACAAAAAATTTAAAAAGAAAAAATGTATTTCCCCATAATTCAATCAAGGTCGTCGGTTTGAGGTTAAAAGTTATCTTTATGCCGATCCCTGTGAATTTTGGTTTCTGCAGAAATATACGTAGCTATTGAAAACTTCATTTTAGATTAAGCATTTAGCACTAATATCAGCAGCGCAGTTGCTCCTCTCCTCTTTTTCTGTGTCGTTTTTACTCACCCAAAACTTCGACCCTAATTCTTTAAAAAAGCGTATTTATTTTTCTTTTATTTACTCGTCACACAATTTCACCTTTTTGTTGACATTTTGTCAATGTCATTTCGATATCGAAAGTGTTTAATTGTTTTAATTTGTAATTTTGCTGTAGTATTTTTCGCTCAGTTGGTGTTGAACATCGGGTTCCACCTCGATGATTTGGCGATAGTCAGTCGACTATGTTGTAAATGAGTCATGAATAAAGCGAAGCGGCAGCAGCTCCAGTTGGCTGGATATTTTAGTGCTGCGTCAGAGTCCAAATCAACCTTTTTTTTTTCAAGATGATCGTGAGAAAAGTTTTCACAGACAATAAAAATTCGGGGAAAATTATGATTTTATCAATGTTTATAAATTTAAGAGTGGGACGGGGGGGGGGACAACATTTTGTTACTCTTAAAAACTAAATGCCAAACTTTTAAGAGCACCAACTCGCTGTCGGCGAGCTTTTGGTGGAGCTTTTTGCAGCCACCAAGCCAGATTTTTAAGTGGGTAAACAAACTCGCGTGCAAATTTCAGGGCTAATTGTGTCGTCAGTCCGTTCAGCACGTGCCCCGCATAAGCGATCCGCTTATCGCCCATAGATTGAACTCCGAATTATTCCAAGTATTTGCGACTGAATTGTCATTGACGCTGCTGCTGCTTGGACATATAAATATTTACCCCCATATTTCAAAGCAAATAACCACAACATGACACTATTATTTAGTAATAATACAAATTAAGCTTCAACAGAAGCGCGAGAGCAGCTGAGCTGACTTGAGACATTTGCCGACTCACTTGATGTGGGTTTAGTGATGCGTGAAACGTTGAACCGATCGGTACGTCATGAGCTACAATTTACCGCTCCGAGTGCCAGTGCGCCTGCTGGTGGACCTGATCCTGTTGACAGGACTTTGCTATTTGACACACAACTTTACACGGTTTTGGTGGCCCACCACGCAACGCGGTTTCTTTTGTGACGATGAAAGTTTAATGTATCCTTATCACAAGGACACCGTGAGCTCCACCCTTCTGCATTGGCTGGGGCTGTATGGGCCGCTTGTGTTGGTAACTGTGCTGGAGATATTGGCCAGTTATGGTAGAGGAGTTTTCTCTTGGAAAAACTATTATCCGGTATATAATACCTTACGTTGGTATCTGTTTGGTTATGCGGTGCATGATCTATTGAAGAACATTGGGAAACATACTGTGGGCAGGCTGAGGCCACATTTCTTTAGTGTGTGTGCACCGCTACTGCCAAATGGTGGCAACTGTACCGACAGCCTACTCAACGAGGGTAGAGTTTATCACGCTGAATACACTTGTCAACCGGAGCTTACGGGAGCCACCGAGGCAATGCTAAAGGATATGCACATCTCCTTTCCCAGTGGACATTCGATTATGGCATTCTATGGCTTAGTTTTTCTGGCTCTGCACTTACGACAACAGCGTCGCTGTCCCCTGAGAGGAAGTCTTTTGGTGCCCGTCCTGCAGCTGATATGCCTGGGTGTGGCCTGGTTTGTGGCACTCAGCCGTGTCATGGATTACAAACACCATTGGTCGGATGTTGCGGCAGGGTCGCTGTTGGGTGCCAGTGTTGCTGTTGTGGTTGTACGGGCAGCGAAACTGGAGGAGGCGAAAGTAATGGGACTAAGCGTGGTGGCGGTGGGGCATGCAAATGAGAAGGAAGAGGGAGACGGCGGCAGGAATGAACAGCTGCCGCATGATTTGTGTCAAGTTACGTGTCGCAGCTCTTAGTAATTAGTTCGTTTCGATTTTGCCGGGTCAATCTTTATCTATTAGTCTGAAGTGGTGTTGCTAGGCCACATCGCTGTGTTTCCAATTGGAAAACAGATCACTAAGCAATTTTAACTGGAATTTACCAGAGTGCAGCACAACTTGGGTGCATTGAATAAATTATTTAAAATATTTTAAATAACATAGTTTTAAATTTAAATTTTAGCCCTGAATCTACATTTATAAAACAAACAAAAAAACCTGTATTTCTTTTATATCTTCTGTTTGTCTTCTTTTTCTACTTACCCTACTCTTATCACCTTAATTTCGTATATGTTAAGCATGACAAGCTTTATATTTACTTAGCCTTAAGCAATATACAATAACAATAAAAGTAATTTTTGGCCATTAAGTTGTTTATCAATATTTTGAGGGGGATTTTTTTCATTTTATATTCAGCGACTTGGCCCAAAAATAGCTTTCGTAAGAAATAAATGAACATTAATGTGCACACCAAATGATCAGCAGAGCTGCGAGTAATTCAGTAAAAAATTATGCATATATTTTTATTAAATTTTAGAAAGTCAGTCTTCACTTACGGCGAGGGCTGTCTTTGGAAAGTCCAGTCTAGTCCAGTCAAGCACGACAATTATACAATGAGATAATCAGGCTACTTGAGTCAGAAAAATTGGGGTAAGTATGCTTAATAGAGATGGACGGGGGATTCGGGATTTTTGGATCGGAAGGGAGAGGGCTGATCCGGATCCGGATCCCGTTTTAGTTTTATTGGTCACACCATGGTTAAGCACATCAATGAAAATAATTTATCGAAAAGTTAATAGACGAACTAAATCGTTAAAGTCGGTTAAAGTCGGCCCTGTCCGACTTCGAAATACCCTTTACTCAAGGCAATTAGTGTTTAATTACCTCATGCGGCTCAGATAAGCATGCAACGTTTTTTTAACTCTGCCATTTATTATCCAATCTTTATGAAAATTAGTGAGATTGTACATATTGGCCTAGTGCATGTGGCCAATATGCAAAATCTGAGCTCCATAGCTTACAAATTGTAGGAGATATTCAACATTTCTCATTGCGGGGGCGGGAGGGGGCGTGGCCAAAATTTGAAACAAACTTGATCTGCCTAAAGATAATACTATCTTACATCTAAAATTTGGTTGCTCTAGCTCTTCTAGTCTCTGAGATCTAGGTGTTCATTCAGACGGACGGACGGACGGACATGGCTATATAGACTCGGCTATTAATGCTGATGAAGAATATATATACTTAATACTGATATCGGAGATGCTTCTTGAGTGTACCCTTTTTACTCTACGAGTAACGGGTATAAAAAGTTTTCGTTACTAAGACAGTTTTTATACCCTTGCAAAAGGGTATTATAATTTTGCCCAGAAGTTCGCAACGCATAGAAATATTCATTTCCGATCCCATAAACAATATATTTTCTTGATCAGAGTGACGAGTCGATTGACCTTTGTCCGTCCGTCTGTCTGTCTGTTTCTACGCAAACTAGTCTCTCAGTTTTAAAGCAATTGATCTGAAATTTTGCACAGAGTCTTTTTTGTGCTGCACACTATCGGATCGGATGACTATATCTCATAGCTCCCATAGGAACAATCGGTCGGAAAACTAGTTTTAGTGAGAAAAACTTTTTTCTTTTCAATGGAAACGTCTCCAAACTTTGTGATCGTAGGTTTTCTATATTTTTTTTTATAATTCTATCAAGTTTTATTCAAATCGGACAACTATATGGTATAGCCTGCCATACAAAAGATAGCTCTGAACAAGAAAGAAAGTCGGTCAAGCCCGACTATAACATACTCTGTACCAAGAAAATTTTCTTTTGATCATAACTCGAAAACCGTTCATCCGATCTTCTTCATTTCTTTGGCGGATCGATAAGTTACAACAAGCCATCTATCTTCAAAACTGTGGGAGATATGACGTTTTTTCTAAATTGCGGGGGCGGGAGGGGGCGTGGCCAAAATTGAAAATAAACTTGATCTGCCTGCAGACATTAGAAGCATATGTCTAATACATGTCAAACCTCTATCTCTTACCATCTCTGAGATCTGTGCGTTCATACGGACAGACAGACGGACAGACGGACAGACGGACAGACGGACGGACGGACAGACGGACATGGCTATATCGACTCGGCTGTTGATGCTGATCAAGAATATATATACTTTATGGGGTCGGAGATGCTTCCTTCTGGATGTTACATACTTTTGCACAAACTTATAATACTCTATGTACCTACGGTACAGAGTATAAAAACAGTCTTAGATGGAAAAACTTTTTTAGTTTTAATGGTAGCATCCTGCAATTTTGTATTATTTTGTTTCACATGTTTTTACATATTTTAAAACTTTTTGGCCAAATCGGATGACTATATCATATAGCTCCCATACGAACGATCGGTCGGAAAATGGGAAAAATAGTATTTTTTGAAAATATTTAAGCGAGCCGCCTTTACAAGGGTATAAAAACTTCCATAAATTGATTGGAGTGGCCAAAAATGCTGCTGCCCATGATCAGCTCCACCGCTGGCTGCGGCCGTCGCATCTACGAGATGCTAATGGCGCCCATTACGCCACGAAATCTGCGTACCACGGCTTTGCTGACCATCATCTACCAGCTGGTAAGTTTATCCACTCCTGTCCCTTCTCTTATATAATTTATTTATTAGGCGGGGCGCAGCGCACTTGTCCGTGGCACGCAGGAGAATCCTCCTGCCATCCACCAGGACGTTGTACAGCCGAAAGCCCCAGGTATACAAAAATTATGCGCTGAATATGCAAAGCCATACCCCACTGTGCGCGTTGAGTAAACCCATCGAAGGCGGCAATTTAGCTCTCACGCCTCCCGCTCCCCTTGGTAAAGGAGCAAAGGGGATGGGCCAACGGCGCAATGCGTCTGCACTTTGATTCCCCGATATGGGAATGTGCCAGGACGAGCACCCTTTTTGAATCGCAGTGGGCAACTGAAAGTGTGTTAGTTACAGCTGGGGCTAAAACCAGTTGGGAATTCGTAGCGGTAGAAATGGAAAAAACATTGCACCACAGTGATCTTCACCTAGGATTGATAATACCCTGTGTGGTGGTGGAGTTTCTGTGAGCCATTGCCGTGGGAGTGCTCATCTTTATGCTGAAGGATAGCTTAGAGTACAATAAAGTAGCTTTGTTTAATTGCCCCTCTCACTCTCTCTCTCTGGATCTTTCAGCTCGATCAAATGCTATACTCTACTCTGCCTGGACGGCTTCAAGTGGTATGTGATGCATAGTTTCTATCAGAGTCTGCGTACCATGAACAAATTAAGGGAAATCGCCACTGTGGCCATACCCTGTCCCGCTCCTGGAGCTGTAAGTACAGTTGGCTCAAAATGGTACACAAAACTGGAATCTCTTTACATATTCTCTCTTCATTTACATCTCTAGATTCCCTATCACTTTCGTCGCGAGTACATGTACCTGGGCAGCAATAGCATATTCTAACCGAATCCCCGGATGGACAGTGTTAGTTCTTTTGAGTTGTATTCAACCTGCTTTCTGGCTAACTTGAACTTTCCTCAAGTGTCTTAAATTTATTGTTTGGGAATGTAAGCGTGTGTGCGTGTTAGAGAGAATACGCATGTATGTGTGTGTAATGTAATGGATTCTCAAGTATTTTTTGGTAGCGCTTTTGGCTTTAAACTCTAATCAAGGTAGTTGATAAACAACATTTTTGTTAATATCTTCAGTCCTAACCCTTAAATAAAGTTTAAAAAAAGTGAAAAAAAAAGATTTTAAAAGGAGGGGGCGAGGGCAGGAGTCGAACCCAGGTCTACCATCTGCGGGTTTGTGGTGCTAAACGCTGAGCTATCAAAGCAAGCGCTGCGCTACGTTTTAAGTGACTGCTTGAAGTGCTGGAAAGTAGTATGGTGGTCTCTTTCGCACTTGCTTTATTTGTAACCTAAAGAGAGATGTGTGGTCGGGGCACAGTGGGACGTGTTAGCTGATATTAAAACAAAAATTGTTAGCCTTTAAATAAAAACGAGCGAGCTAAGCTTACTTCGTCTATGCCGAAGTTTTTATACCCTTGCCTTTTTAAATATTAAAAATATAATCTTTTTCCCACAACGACCCATTTTCCGACCAAACGTTCTTATGGGAGCTATACGATATAGTCATCCGATTTGGACAACATTTTGTAGAGTTCGGTGAACGCATGTGAAACAAACAATTACAACAAATTTCAGGATGCTACCATTCAAACAAAGAAAGTTTTCCCAAATAAGACGGCAGAATTATAAAAAAAAGCATAGAAAACTTATGAATACAAAGTTTGGAGACGTTTCCGTTGAAAAGAAAAAAGTTTTTCTCACTAAAACTAGTTTTCCGACCGATTGTTCCTATGGGAGCTATGAGATATAGTCATCCGATCCGGTCGGCTCCGACATATTAGTACTGTAAAGCAAAAAGAAGACTCTGTGCAAAATTTCAGCTCGAAAGCTTCCAAACTGAGAGACTAGTTCGCGTAGAAACAGACAGACAGACGGACAGACGGCCAGACGGACGGACGGACTGACAAAGCTCAAACGACTCAGCTCGTCACTCCTGATCAATAATATATATAATTTATGTGGTCGGAAATGAATATTTAAATGCGTTGCAAACTTCTGAGCAAAATTTTAACACCCTTTGCAGAGGTATAAAAAGTTTTTTCCACAACGACCCATTTTCCGAACGATCGATCGTATGGGAGCTATACGATAAAGTCACCCGATTTGGCCAAAAATTTGAAAAATTATGTGAAAGCACGTAAAACAAACAAATACAAAATTGTAGGATGCTACCATTAAAAACAAAAAAGGTTTTAATAACTCAGACTGTTTTTCAGACCCATCTTTTGTATGGCAGCTATACAATATATTTGTCCGATTTTGATAAAACTTGGGAGAATTATAAAAAAGCATTAGAAAACCTACGATTACAAAGTTTGAAGACGTTTCCATTGAAAAGAAAAAAGTTATTCTCACTAAAACTAGTTTTCCGACCGATTGTTCCTATGGGAGCTATGAGATATAGTCATCCGATCCGGTCGGCTCCGACATATTAGTACTGTAAAGCAAAAAGAAGACTCTGTGCAAAATTTCAGCTCGAAAGCTTCCAAACTGAGAGACTAGTTCGCGTAGAAACAGACAGACGGTCAGACGGACAGACAGAGCTCAAACGACTCAGCTCGTCACCCTGATCAAGAATATATATACTTTATGGGATCGGAAATGCATATTTCTATGCGTTGCAAGCTGCTTTGCAAGGGTATAAAAACGTTGCATACTTATCTGAGCCGCATGAGGTAATTAAACACTAATTTCCTTGAGTAACGGGTATTTCGAAGTCGGGAAGGGCCGAATTTAACTTACGCTCTCGTTGTTTTACATGACATCTCCTTGACTGTGGATCGAAATCAGGACCTCTTGCGCATTTGTGTTACAAATGCAACCTTCGACTCTTGGCTATTATTGGCAAAATTAAAGTCTTAAAAATCATATGAAAAATTGTTAAAGTGTCGAATTTTTATGGATTATTTTGAAGAGCACGAATGCAATGGGTTAGACTGAATTCAATAGATTGGATTCACAGCTGCTGGGTATTCAAGATATATCATATTTTATCAAAGCTAATGCCTGGCCATTCTTAAACCGAGTAGGAAACATTTTAATATCCTATCAACTGCAAAAAAAAAGCATTAGAAAAAGTATGCAATATAATGACAAATATATTTAGTGAAAATACAAGTAAGGGAATCACTAGAACCCGATTGTTCTTTAAAAGTAGTTTCAATTGTTTCGAATAGTTGATAACCCCACATCTAGATTAAAGCTGTGCAACCATACTAATTATCTGCTGCCGTTTTCGGATCGTGTCGGTTCTTATATTTCAAACAGATTTCGTTTAGAGGTTTGGTTAACAAGCACATACCAGCTTGCAATGCCACGCAGGCCAAAAACGACAAAAGTCAAATAAGATTTGACATAAATTCCAAAATAATATGTTTTTATATAGGAACTAAATTTTAAATTGACCAAAAGACCAAAGTCATAAACGAAACAATACCATACCCGTCGACTAAAAACTAAATGAAAACAAAAGAAATTTAGGATACAGGGTATTTTGGAGTAGGGGTACAGCCTTTATTTGTACTAATAAATAAGTTGTACAAAATATTTTTATGAAATTTCCAAAAAATTGCCTACTTTTAGGCTGATGATATATGCAAACAGTATAAAATGTAAAGTTTGTTTTCCAATTATATATTAGAAATAGAATAACCTAAAGCACGCTCAAAATAGTTTTTCAAATCCCTAGCTCTCCTTACTGATTTACCCACCGACTGATTTTGCTTCATTTCAACCGCAGAATATTTGGCGAACTGCAGGATATCAAGGGCAAGCAATTAGCGACTCTTTTTAGTTTCATTAGCAACAAATTTACCAAACGACTTAGCCTCAGTCAACAAGCCAAAAGTCCCACAAAAAGAGATATAAATAAATTTGCGCCACAAAAGGCATAAATTGGCAAAGGACTGATGATGATGATGGGCAACAACACCTGAACTCGGGTCTCATTCTTGGGGATTTGGGGGGCAGGCCGGCAGCAGCAGAGGGAACGTAGTGTGATACAAGAAGTATTGTAGTACCCTCATCAGGTTAGATTGTTTTTTTTTTTTTTTTTGGTGGCCCTTCCTTAATTGGCTCATTTATTTTGATGGCAAAGAAAATGCTGGAAAATTGTGGTTGAAGCTTTTTTTTGTGTTTTGCTATACCTTGATTTTGCCTCTTTGGTTTTATTATGATTAATTATGGCTCACACACACACACACACACACAGACCCACGCATATAGCAACTGACCCAAAGCTCCACTTTCTTGCCAAGTTTCGCAACTGTGTCGAGATTCGAATGATAAATTTGCATGCAATTTATTTTAATCTGCTGCGACAGTTCCTGCCCGCCACACCCCGCTCCCCGCCACCGACCCTCGCACAGTTACTCAGCTAGTTTCCATGCGTTAATTAAATGGAAAATATTTGCCAGACAATAACAAAATAGTCAAGTTGTGTGTGGGGATAAAGTTTTAGCTGCAACCTAACACAGTGACCTAAATTTTGCATTAGCAAAAGTTTTGTTTTTGTTTTCCAAAGGGGTTAAAACGGGGAGAGGGGGGTGGAACTAGGGAGCAGCTGTGTGCAAGTTTGAAATGCAGTTCTTTGTGGTCCGACTGAAGTTTATTACAAGGGACAAGCACTAGAAGGAGTCAAGTTAAAGCTGTAGCGGGGATATGCAAATCTCGGTAGGACAAAGGAGCTCGGTAGGATCAACATTTTATATTGATCCACCTAGTTTGGGAACCATCAACTCTTGTTGTACCCTTGCAGAGGGTATATTGAAATTGTTCAGATGTTTGTAACGCATAGAAGGAAGCATTTCAGACTACATAAAGTATATATATTCTTGATTAGCATGACGACCTAAGTCGAAATAGCCATGCCCGTCAGTCAACCAAACTTTGCAACAAGTCTTCTGATACAAAAACGCTGCCCATTTGTCGGAACCGGCCTGATCGGATGACTATAACATATAGCTGCCATAGGAACGATCGGTCGAAAAACTAGTTCTAGTGCTAACGTCTCCAATCTCCGTATTTACTAGTTTTCAATGATTCTCCGTGATTCTGACAAATTTGGTCGAAGTCGGACATCTATATAGTACAGCTGCCATAGAAAAGTAAAGTCAGAAAAATAGTCTTAGTAGGAAAAACTTTTTTGTTTTCAATGTAAACATCTTTAAAATTGGCATATTTTTATTTTATAAGCTTTGAAACAATTCTTAAAAGTTTTGTCAAAATCGGATGACTATAACATATAGCTGCCATAGGAATGATCGATCGAGAAACAAGTTTTAGTGAGAAAAACTTTTATGTTTTTAAAGCAAACGCCTCCAAACTTAGCATTTCTTAGTTTGCTATGCTTTTCCATGATTCCGCTAAGTTTGGTCGAAATCGGACATCTATACAGTATAGCTGCCATAGAAGAGTAGAGACAGAAAAGTAGTCTTAGTGAGAAAAACTTGACTGTTTTCAGTGGAAATGCCGTTCAAATTAGTTGGAAAAACGTGTTGCAAGGATATTCCATATTCAGCCGAAGTTAACTTTCCTCTATTTTTATACCCTTGCATAGGGTATTATAATTTTGCCCAGAAGTTTGCAACGCGTAGAAATATTCATTGTTGACCCCATAAACTATATATATTCTTGATCAGGGTGACGAGTTGAGTCGATTGAGCTTTGTCCGTCTGTCTGTCTGTCTGCTTCTACGCAAACTAGTCTCTCAGTTATAAAGCTATCGAGCTGAAATTTTGCACAGAGTCTTCTCCAAACGTCTCCAAACTTTTTAGTCCTTGGTTTTTTATGTTTTTTTTTATAATTCTGCAAGTTTTATTAAAATCGGACAACTATATGGTATAGCTGCTATACAAAAGATAGCTCTGAAAAACAGTCTTAGATGGAAAAACTTTTTTAGTTTTAATGGTAGCATCCTGCAATTTTGTATTTGTTTGTTTCACACAATTTCACAAATTTTTGGGCAAATCGGATGACTATATCATATAGCTCCCATACGAACGATCGGTCGGGAAATGGGAAAAAGAGTATTTCTTTGAAAATAATTAAGCGAGCACTTGCCAGGGGTATAAAAACTTCGGCACACACAAAGTTAGCTTAGCTTTCCCCCTTTTTTGTTTGTTAATTCTTCAAATAAACGTATGTATTTTGGTCTGGACCCGCAGCAATACTTACTGACTTGTCTGTGGTAACTCTCCACTGTCTGTCCTTTGCGCTCTTGCTCTCACCGGGCCAGACAACACCGACAATAACAGCCATTAAGTCTGACCAACACGTAACCGGGCAATAAACAAGCGTGACAAATGATGCTGCTAAATGAAAGTTGATTGCCAGTTGACGGCCACACCTGCTGCAGGGCCGGGGAACCACCGGCCAACAATCAAAATTGTCAGAGCCATCGAAAAAGAACACAAAAAAAAGAGCGCAAAAAAAAAAGAAGGAGGAATCACAGCACGCAACGGAAGTTAGCCTGGCTGCCGCTTCGGGTCCTGCTGTACGCTGGCCATATTAATAATGATGGCGGCGACAAAACGCAAAATGGCCGCCAGACACTGACGCGTCCTGCCTGCTCCTGTGGACGTCACGTGTCGAGGCTGCGTGTGATTTCTACGACAGGACAGCGCAAAACGGAAACGAATTTCGCAGGACGCAAGACGACAAGCGGTGCGGGACCAACTTGGATCCTGCTGCGAAATTTCATTCAAATTGCAATGTTGCAAGGCGCTTCCTTTTGTAGTCGATACAAGATGGAATGCATCACAGCAGGCGAAAAATGCATTAGGACCAGAATTAATTCATATAAATTGAGCCCGCAGCACTTTTCGAGATTAAAGCGGATCCCTCCCCACCCCCCGTTAGCTTTAAACTCGAGTTAGTTGTAAAAACTCCCCTCAGGTTGTCAGGTACAGAGTATGGCGGACTGTTCCCTAGTCAACCAGGCAGACAGCAAAATTACTAATTGGCAAGCAAAACGCTCTGCTTGTTTTCCAACAAACAAGGAGCACAACAACGACGAGGACAACTACGACCAGTCCAGAGCGGATTCCAAAAAGGATATAAGTGTGGGGATGGCGCACACACACACACAAACACACACAAGCTTCATTAACTCAAACTATGCAGCATTTTGCGATTATCAAATTGTCTTTACACACACACACACACACACACACACATGAAGCACCCTGCAAATGGGAACCGCAGAAATATGAGGCCAGAGTGGGAGAGCTGCAGTGTAGAAAATGCTTTGGGATATTTTCCTGAGCACACAACCATGCGAAAACTCAACAGACGTTCCCAACGATGGATGGATGGATGGATGGATGGATGGCTGGTTGCCTGCCTCATGGCCAAGGTGGAGCGATAAACTGGGCGAGGACCTCACTTGGACCTGGACGACACCCGGGCCGCATTATCACACCTGACGCTGATTACAGATACGCAGTATGGGGATGCTCTTAAATTTCATGTGTGTTTGCGGTTTGGGTTTTTGGAAAAGAGTTGAGAACTTCAGACGGGAGCAATTGATTGAAAGTGCGAGTTAAACGAGCTGATTTGATGGATGCACAAGCTGGGGAAAGGAGGAAGGGGTGGGAAATGTGGGGGAATGTTGATTAAATGGAGTTGGGATTGGTTAAATGCTAATTCCTATGCAACTTAACTTAGCAAGGGATTTTAATGAGCAAATGGGGGATGGCCAAAACGGGCAAAAATTAAACGAAGTGAGAAAAAAAGCTATAGCGTCATTAAATTTCCACTCTGATAAACTGGTTTTCTTGTTGTACATCTTTATTCATTAGGCGGAGGTGGTCCACATGCAACTTAACTAACGATGTGAAATTTATTTTTCCTTTAGTGCAAACACTGGGAATATTCCAATCTCTGATATCGTCCTACTGAAAGTTGAATCGGGAGATTCAGTACCATAAAGGCAACCAGATCTTTTTGGTGTATATAAATGCATAAGTTGTTTCCAGTTGTGAACAAACGCAAAGCCAGCTAAAGTCACTAATTTTAATTCTAATATATCTTTGACTTTTGAACCATGTCCAATGGGTACTATACAAATATAGCTTTGATACATAATAATACATTAAACAATAGTAAGGGGTATCCCTTTGATATAATAAAAATATTGATACCATAAAAATAGATCAGGGATATTAACAAATATCAGATTGTTGATCTGAAACATTTCACATTGATATGTTCGAATTGTACGAGTGATATTTTCGATCATATCAACCGCGTATTCTTCAGATGAAGGCCGATTCGATATTGAAAAATACCCGATTGATACTAAATATCGTCATCTTTTTTTTCTGTGTACTGTTTTAGAAATTTTTAAATTTTTATACTCTGTACCGTAGGTACATAGAGTATTATAAGTTTGTGCAAAAGTATGTAACATCCAGAAGGAAGCATCTCCGACCCCATAAAGTATATATATTCTTGATCAGCATCAACAGCCGAGTCATGTCCGTCATGTCCGTCTGTCCGTCTGTCCGTCTGTCTGTCCGTATGAACGCACAGATCTCAGAGATGGTAAGAGATAGAGGTTTGACATGTATGGGACATATGCTTCTAATGTCTGCAGGCAGATCAAGTTTATTTTCAATTTTGGCCACGCCCCCTCCCGCCCCCGCAATTTAGAAAAAACGTCATATCTCCCACAGTTTTGAAGATAGATGGTGTTTGACTAACAAGGTTGATCTTCCAATATAATTTAAAAATATCAATTTTTAAAGATCCAACAGTTACTATTTAATATCAATATGATGCTGTAGTATTACATTGATACTAAAAATATTATATTAATAAGCGAAATTCTAACAGTGAAATGAAAATTACCCTAGTGACGTGATTTTAGATCAAAGTAGACAACGAAAATCTGAGGGCAGAAAGAGACAAACAGAGTTTCTTAAAACGAAGAGCGACAGTTATAGTCCAACTCGAAAAAGTCAAAAACAATGTACATGGCTCTGCCGCAGCACGCGAGACAGGGAATACTCTTCCGATTTGTCTGTTTTTGCTTTCATTGCTGATTGCAATTCCCAACTGCTTAAAGCGGTGAGCGCATGAAGAGACATTCAAACAGCGACAGCCATTAGCGAAATGCCTACTGAAGGTTGAATCGGGAGATTCATGAAACAGTACTATAAAGGCAACCAGCTCTTTTTGGTGTATATAAATGCATAAGTTGTTTCCAG